>JAUUEB010492515.1:0-10636 GCA_032362205.1 Clione limacina | reverse complement strand
TCTCTCTCCCTCTCTCTCCCTCTCTCTCTCTCTCGCTCTCTCGCTCTTCTTTTCTGTCTCTTCTCCGCTTTTCAATATCACACTTACTCTCTCATTATGTTTAGGAATGAAGAAGGCAAATACATACAATTGATTAAATAACTTTTCTCATGAAAGCAATATTGTCTCACCTAAAAATGTTTCATAAAAAATGCTAAGTAAACCTGCCTAGGCTTCTAGTCTTATGTAGATAAGCAGTAATCAAAATTCAACCCAAATATTTCTAATTGGACACTGTCTGAAATCAAGGTTTTCTTTTTCCCGTATTCAAATTTTGAGATTGACATTTTACCTATTGCAATAACCTAATGGCCAAGTTGATTTGTTCAGCAATGCATTTTGTTACTCCTTTTTATCTTAGAAGCCAGGAAGCGTTGTTTGTTCATCAAATTTGACAATTACGTTTAATCAGATCATTGTTTTGTTTCTAATTAGTTCCATTTAGAGTGATCAGTTGTCAAGGTATAAACAAAGCAGGGCGGGATACTCTCAACATCAAGGCATTGTTGGCTTGTTGGTATGCATTTTAATTTTAATTTGTGTTGATTTACTGCATGTACCAAAATTGCCGATATATATTTCCCTGTGCTGATAGAGACGTGTAACACCATATAAGGATAATGTCTATATCAAACATAGAACTGCAAGCTGACTCTTATAAATGTTTCAATCCTCAAATCCCAGTAAACAAATAGTTCAAACATAGGGGAATTTGGTGCTCAGAAGGTTCTTCAACAAATTTTGATTACACAGTTACTACTTTGATTTTATGTCTTTCATATAAACAATGTGGATTTTGAGACATTTATATTAATTTCAAGTTAGACAAATCATTCTTTTCTTATGTAGAAATATTTTGAAAGTCTCAAATATTTCTTTATGTTATATCTTAATAACATATTTTCCATTTATATTTCAGGTTGATGTTGAAGCTTATAGTGAATACTTTCTGAAAACTTCTGACGGAGAGGGAAAATAATTAAAATTGATATGCAAATATAAAGTTATGCATTAGTTACATTTTTTTCTTTAATCATTGTTGATTTTCTAAAATAAAATATTGACTATTCGCTAATTCTGGGTTGCTTTTCGTTGTTTTGAGGAATATTTGTAAGCATACGACAATCTATTACATGACAACATTCCTTTTTGTGTTGGCGGTTAACTTGGCTACCATATTTAAGGTACCCCAATATGTTTTTGAGTTGTTGTCTCAAGTTGTTGTAACAAAACCAAAGTCAAAGTTGGTATGCACTTTTCAGATATATCAGAGAAAATACAACATTACATGATAATGTGTAGAAGTAGAAAAATACAAGGTTTCCATAACATCTTGAGTTTTGCCACTGCAGAAAAAAGGTCCGACGAAACGAGGGCGCATAGGTATCCGAAATTCTGGTTAGTTTTATTTATTTTTTAAAATACTATATTCATAGTACTTGCAAAGAACCGGATGATACAAACAAACTAATCAAATTGTTAATTAAAATGGCTATTTAAAGAAGTGAGACACTGAATAAGGCTCAGCGGGTGGAGACTATGACATAGTATTCTTGCATATTGACCCAGCTGTTTTTACCTTAGAGTAGCCGAGGTCGGAACCCGATTTCTCTTTTGCCCATCAATGGTCGGATTTTATGTATCCAACATTTGACAATATCCACTCAAAATGTATAGCAGATTAATTGTTTCTTAATTCTTGAAGTAGAGATATATAAATATTTTTCAACATTATCATTTAAAAATAAGTTTTGAATGAAAACAAATATCAGTTTTGATTTTAATGTCAACATTTATAATTTGCCAAAGAAATTGGTTCGAAATATTAGCGGAAACCTTGATTAAGGGGATACACATATGACTTACCTCTAGAAATAGACGCTAAACTATAAAGAACACGCAAAAGATGGCGGCCATCTTTATGCTAAAAAAACAGGCTGCAAACCATCGTTAAAACGTGCTTTGTCACCCACGTGAAAAGGTGACGCAAACATATAACAACGGTTTTAAATAGGATTCGGACACTCCAACCATCGTAAGTGGCGGACATCTTGATGTTAACAACCTAAATGAACCACCACGCATAATTGGCGGTCGTCTCTAAATTCAAAGTCGTTAAGATATGCACCGCCAAAAATTGCTGACGTCATCACATCTTTCATCATTTATATTATGAGGACATTAAGGATTCTACATACCTTAACTACTGACATTGACAACTCCTAAAACTCCAATAGCGTATGTTTAGTTTCCTCTCTGTGTAATCATCCATTTCTGATTACCTCAATTAAGCTGAAAACCTGAAAGGAGAAAATAAAATATCTGCTATAAATATACGAGGTATCCGTAACATCTAGCTGCTAATTAATAACTATTTCATGTAAAGACGTTGATATCAATACTATCTTCGTCGTGAAAAAATGCATCTTTGGTCTTCCAGCATTTGTGCTTACGTCACATTTCATGCCCTAACCGCATCTTTCAGCATATAATTAAGGGGTGGCTTGACAGTTTTTCTCTTCGGTAGGGTCTTCCGATAGTGTCTCCATAAGAGGCTACCTAACTCGGGATGAAGTTACGGCGAAAACGGTAGTACTTCAGCCTGAGGTTCCGCCAGCAGCCAAATGCTACTTGAAAAGCAGTTGCATTCCTATGTACTCTTTCAATTTTTGTCATAGTGCTCGATCCCCAATTTGCTCTTCTAGCTTCATCTGCCTTGTCCTATAGTTGTCTTAAGGCTGCCTTTTTTGTCTACGAGTGTTACCCATGTCTCTCATTAGTGTGATCATTGATCTTCCCAGGAAGCCTCTGCATTCTACTTCTACTGCCAATATTCTCACTCTCCATCCTTGATCCCTTCCTTCTTTAATTATTAGGGCATATTTTGCTCTCTTCAGCTCACCAGAAAATTCTTTTCTTTTCTCACAGTTAGATCTATGAATGCCATCTGTCTTGATCTCCTTGATATTATTAGGATACCTGTCCTTAAGTTGGTAACTGTGATCTTTGCAGTAATCTTGAGTCCATTTCCCATGTCAAATTCCAGTAACCAGTCACTTGTTTGTTGAGACAAGGTAAGTGTTTATCTTTACTATTTATGTTTGACATATCCTCCTGATTTCCATTCCTTCTTCCAAGATTTATATCTTTGCTTTCATCAAGAAAAATATTTTTTTCTATAAAGTTAAACTTCTACAAGTTTCTATTTATAAAACAAGAAGTTTCTAAGATTAATACCAACCAAAGTTGTCAAAAGTGTTGGATTACATAATTTAAATCGTTTGTAGACATAATTAAACTAAATACAACACATTTTAAGACATTATTTATTTTAATTTAAAAAGTAAACAAAGACTAAAACATGCCATTAGTCGCACAAGGTTGTCTCTCTTTGCCCGTCAAATCATGTAAAACCACTTAAAAAGGGGATCTTTTGGTTTTGTATTACCAATAAAGTCTGGTATCATAAAGGAAGTAATTGTACAAAAAACTGATCGAAGTAAACTGTAAGGCTTATTTAAGAATAAAATTCTGAAATAATCAAAGAAGATGAAGGTACTTTTGGTCTTCAGTTAGAAATGAAACTACTTGGAATGCAAAAAGAAAAAGAAGGAAGAGAAATCAAAATTTAAAAAAAGACAAAAGAGATTTCAATATGCAAATGCAAATGCAAATATAAAAGGAATACAGATAATTTAAAATCCAAATGCAAAGAGAAAATGAATTTAAAATGCAAATGCAAGAATATAAATAGGAATTGCAAAAATAAAAATATGAAAGAGAATTTTAGTTTAAGCAGTTAGAAATTGAAAAAGAATTAGAACTAGATAAACTACAATTTCAACCATGTAAAGCAACTCCACAACATCTACATAATTTTGCTGTTCATAAAAACCACTTTGATCGAAGTTTATTGAAAAAGCTGTTGATAAATATTTTTCATCGTTTGAAAAAGTGGCAAGAACTTTAAAGTGGCCAAAAGAAACCTGGACTGCATCATTGTAAAATGTCCTTCATGGAAAAGCGCCAGAAGTGTATTCTGCTAAACGGTCTCACAGAAATGATTATGATTAAACAAATTAAACATCGGCTTGTTTTCTGATTTAAAATTACATATTGATGATAAAGATGTTACGTTTTTAAGTAGTGCTGCTTTTTTGTCAGATAGTTACACCTTAACACATACAAATAATTTTTCAAAACCATAAGGGTCAAATTTGTATGGTCGTAGTTCACACCGAAATGCCAATAAATGAACAGATTATCTTGCAACTCAAAATACCACCAAAGAAGGTTCAACGGCTGAATATTAGTCAGACCGTTTTAATAAATTAAATTAAAAATCTACGGTGACGGAGAAGTGATCAGACCCTGACTAGAAACCTCGAGGCAACATAACGGTACCTGATAAAAAAAAACCAAGCCGTTATCATAGATATTCCAGGCCATACTGTGCTTATTATAAGCTAGGTCATAGTAGGTATCAAATATATATACAAAAAAACAATGCGGAAAACCGTCCAATTGGTTTCATTTCAGAAAACAGAATAAATATTGAAAACACAAATGTAACAAGGAGGTTATGTTCAGTTCTAAAATATTATAAAGGATTCAACGGTTCTAGCAATCCAGTTCCTATTCAGTTACTGCATGATACTGGCCCTTCTCAAACCTTGATTTAGAGGAAACCTTACATGTTTTCTAAGGAGACTGCTACTGGCAAATCTGTATTATTACAAGTATTACAATTGGGTACTCAATGTTTCTCATCATCATATCAATTTGCAATCTAAATTTATTTCTGGACCTGTAACCGTGGTTATCAGCCCTATTGTTTCAGGACATGCATTCACAAGGGCAATGGCTCAAAAAATGAGCGAAGATGGTCTGAATGAGAACGGTAATCCCGGTGTCATCTCAGACTGTGAAATCAATTTAAAGGAACCTTCTTCAGCCAATTGAATAACTTGTGTATCAGAGTAGACAAGAAACAAAACTAAAAATCTGACAAAATAACTAATATTTCATCGTGTGACAAAAGTACAGATAAACTCAGCAAAATCAGGCTCATAAGTGAGCAAAAACGATACTGAATTAAGATATCTCTATGAATTAACAGTTGATCATGAAAATATTGACACTGAGCAAAAGTACAGATGATATTCTCATGAGAAAATGAGGTCCATCAACTGTATAAAACAGGATAATCTTCATTGAATAAAAATATATATCAATAGATATGACATCTTCTGATTGCCATATCATATAATAGCATTATGGAATTTCCCATTCTGTAAACAGATGTCTGGATTTTTTCCAAAGACATTCAGAAGATTGTAGATTACTGGAGATTGTACTAGAGCTAACCGTATAAGTATTGTCTGACTAGAAAGCCAGTAAATTGACAAATGCGATTAGTGATTAGGGATTGGGCTATTGGACACTCTTAATTAGTGATTGCTATTGTGTTTATACATGTGATTTTAGAATATTGTTGTGATTTTAATTATTGTTTGTCATGATTCTTGAATGATGTAAGATGAAACTGTATGAAAAATTTAGGCTAATAAATACATTATTTTAATATATGAGACGTTTCTTTTTTCATCATTTAAGTAGATGATAATAATAACAGTAACCTCAACAAGTTTCATTTCATTTCGTTTCTTTTCTGTAGGCGCCCAAAGCCGAAGCTCAAAAGGGGAGCCCATATCGCTTATCTAGATTAACTAAAATGCACATTAGATCACGTTCCAAGCATATGTGATACGCTGAAACGAACTGATGACTGCCAATAGTTCTGAAACAGGTCTCTCGATTTAGAGAATCGACAAGTTTCAAATCATCACATATCTGGATCTTCATGTCTTCCATCTCCTTTTTCTTATCATCAGAAAAAGACCTCAATCTTTGATCACCACTGCTCTCCCTAGGCATATTTGCATCCCTTCTCTCCTTCCCCTATTATCAAAGTACTTCTTGAGCACGTTGTCTTCCATTGTCAAATAGAAATAACAACAACGAAAACTCTTTACTGAACATCAACGGTGAGAAATTCAAAACAATTTTAAAGAATTCGGTCAAATTAGTGATTATTCAATGGACATTTTGGTCAGATTAACCTTGCCTTAATGGTGTATATTTTAGACACATGAAAGTGCATTTTATTTATTCGAACGATTTTGTGTGTGCTTTAAAACCACAATGGTTGAGCAAATACCAGCGTGTTTTATATGATAGTAAGGGAAATTTAATTATTTACAGGAATATCTAGCTTGTAAATCGAATTGATGAAAAAACAACTCGGGAACCTAAGATTTTTAAAAAGTGATAAAATCTAGAGTACATTGAAAACAAGAAAAAGCACACTTAAATGAAAATAAACTAACAACAAAGATTCGCCTTTAATTTGAAATACTCCGAGACAGCAAAGAAAACACATGACATGGAGCTAAGCATATTTCAAATATTTGGTTAAAAGACAGCACTGCCTTCAGACAATATCGCACGTATTGAGTTAAACTAATTGGTTTGCGAGATCAATCAGAGTGTTAAAAGTAGCAAACATTTTCCAACGCAAATTGATTCCCCTATTCTTCATCTGTTGACATTTTGCTCATAATTACTTTAATTAGGGACAAGATAACGGAGTAATGTCTTTTTGCAAACAGCAAACAATAAATAAAAAAGAAGACAAACCAGTTAAGAGGTTAACAACAGCGACATAACACAGAACGAGTAGTTTGTGAACAAATTATAAAGCATGAATGTTGCAAAGTTTTGAATATAAAAGTGTGGATTATTACTTAGTTAAAGATAAAGGCAATCAGATTGGAACTACTGGTATATAAAAACGCTGAATAATGGTAGGTTGATATTTTATATTTGTATGTGAAATAAAAACATATAATTTAATAGCATTACAGATAAAGAGGCAATTTAAATTCAGGTTTTAAACATCTTTTCTTTTGACTTGTAAGTTGGTCTGTGAAAAAGAACAATGCAATGTGTATTGGTAAAATAAATATTCAAACGAATTATGAATATACATAGCAATGTGACTTCTCCCCACAAAACTTTACACTTGTCGTTTTAAACGTATTTCTTAAACTTCTGAAAACCTGTGGTTCACAAAATTGTAAATCTTATAAGCCTAATGGAACGCCAAGACTATTCAATTTTTATCGAAATTACCACTTTTTGGTTCTAGATATTTATGAAAGTGTCTTGATGGGAAACATCTTAATATGTATGTTTTTAAAATATGCAACAATTGAAAACGTCTGATGGGGATTGTCACATATTTTGGATACAATAATTGCTTTCCTGACTACAACTTAGACAATTATTCCGACTTCAAGAACTCCGACTAAAGTCCAACCTGGTATATTTTTCGTTTTTTTATGCCGTAAAAATTCCCAAATAGACCGTGGATCAGTGACAATGACAAAGTGAGACAGTGAAGCTTTAATAGCCCAATAAAATTTACATATGAGCAAACAGAAAAGAGAATAATTGATTTCAAAATACAATTACAAAAGAAAATGAAAAACAATATAAAAATAAATATTGTAAATCAAAACAAAATTATAACTTACATGTAAATAAGAACATAGATTTACGCGAATACATCGTGCATGTGAGCACATACGCATTGAACAATGGTTCAAGTCAGAGGCTGATGACATTCAGGACTCAACACACATCGATGTATCAGGCATGTAGCTTTGCTCCCGACCATATGTCTTGGCAGTAGTTTTTGACTGTGGGCTTCTTGCTATACAGAATGGTACACCCATGGGGGCACCGAACACAGGAAAGTTTATAATATTTTGTGTTAGAATTGTCCAGGTTGCTTGGGACAAGTGTATTAAACATAATGTAAATACTTAACTTAACAATCATATAATATAATCAATGGAATATGTTACATATACTGGGTTTCAAAAGTTCTATCACGCTCCTGGAAGAAAGTGCTGCATTCTTGCTATACAGAATGGTACACCCATGGGGGCACCGAACACAGGAAAGTTTATAATATGTTGTGTTAGAATTGTCACGGTTGCTTGGGATAAGTGTATATAACATAATGTAAATACTTAACTTAAAAATCATATAATATAATCAGTGTAATATGTTACATATACTGAGTTTCAAAAGTTATATCACGCTCCTGGAAGAAAGTTAAGAACGGCATAACTTTTGTGTATGCTCAATAGAATTATTTGAAATTGTGATCATAAATGTTAATAATATATTCGAGTGAATTTTGTGAAGGCTTTTACAAAGTGCATTTACTATATTATCACGAAAATTAAACTAGTTTTTAAAACATATGTATTCACTGTCCTTTTTCTACTGACATTTTTAAAGACAACGACGAGTATGATACCTGAATGTATGATACATTCCAAGTGCTTGACAAGTTCTCCGATATTGATTAACCTTGTTAGTTTTGCTTAACATTATGTGGACCAAAATACAGACTGTAGAAAAAACTCTAGTTATTCATTTTAGTTTCATAACGTTTTAATAAAGTTATGAAGTTCTAAACTATACACCAAAGGGTTGACAGAACTTTTGGAACTCGGTATATGATATATCACTGAAAAGTTGAAAAAAAGGAATCACACTTACATTCACACACATCCATCAAGTTGGTGTCATTGTTTTATTTTGGTGTGTGTGCATACTTCTTTGTCGTCATCAGCTACCGACCAGGTAGTTTGATAGGTTTCGGTGGCATCCAGTAGTATCTCCCATCCTGGTGCCACCAGCAGCATCCACTGTCCTTTCCCCTTTTCTTGAAATGGCTCAAGCACCGTATCTTTCTACTTGCTTTCTCTGCTGCTTCCCATAGCTTATTCAACTGTTTTGTCTGTTTTATATCGTTCAGATAGGATGCTATTGACGCTGCTGGAAACCCTCTGCAGCCTACTTCTACTGCCCACACTTGCACGTTCCAATCATTTGCTTTTCCTTTATTATGGCATAACTAGTCTTCTTTCTCTCCCCTGCTGCCTACTCATTTTCTTCACATGGGACTGTGAGTTCAATGATACCCATTTTCTTTGTTCTCTCAGATGCACGTATCATGTCTGGTCTTAGGTCAATACCTTTAGTCTGCTATTCAGATATACTTTCATTTTCCAGTCTACTGTTGATTCTAGGGAGTTGTATGGCTTTAGTTTTTGTCTAGGAGTTCCACTGCTCCTTCTCTCACAAATTTTGTTATATTCTATCGGCAGTCCTCTGTGACCAGTTTCTTGTCTGCCTTATACCCTCCTCTAGGCCAAACTTTTCCATCTTTAGATGCAAAAATGTTGAGAAGGTGTATGAGCTTGGTATTCAAGGGTATTTAGAATTCCTCAATTTTACCAATGGTAAATACTGGTTGATCATTGTGTTGTTGAAGTATCTACTGAAACTGAGTGATTTCAAGTCGCTGAGAATCACTTCTAGGCATTGTTTTTGAAAAGGTTAAACAATTTTTTCACTATCTGGTCCATTCAATAGGTCGACCACAACTTTTCTGTCATCTGTATCTTCAGCGTTCTTTTCACCCACTGCTCTTTGCTTTCTCTAGATCACTTCACACATATCTTTGTAATCAGACCTCTCTTGACAGAGTCATATATCTTTATTTTGTTCTCTTTTGCTGTGTCGTTTACCACTGTTTCATATTTGAAACAACTTCTAATATCAGACTTCTCCTCTCTTCTGCCTAATTTCTTCTTTTTTTCTTATATTTGGTAATCTTTGTGTCATTCACTAAGTTAGTCAAAACTCTTCTGGTATCTGTATCAGCCTTCTTTTCTCCTCCTAGCTACTGCATATATTTTCCTTCTATTGAATCTTGGTTTATCGTTTTACTCCGTCTTTGTCGTTAGAAGTCTCTTCTAAACTGAATCTTCTCTTACTGGTTCATCTTTATTAATAATCAGCTCGATGAATCTACAAGCTTTAGTCAAAATTTCCTTATATGAAAGTCTCATAATGTTCAGAAAGGTAATCATATTGGGATACTTACAACGTAGTTTTGTAAGCAATTTTCGTCATTCCTTATGTAGGAATCTGCAGTAATGACAAGTAGACGCAATAAAATATGAAAATATGCAAATGAAACGAAAACCGTATACCCAAAAAGTCTTATTTATTACCATGACGACTACTTCCAGTATTTCAGAACCAGTTGCTTTTTCATCATAGTTTTGATTTGTTTGCCTTCCGTGGGGTTGGCCAATACGGAAAATATCGAACTCAAGGTCCAACCTAGACATTATGGAAGGGGCTATGGAGGAAGAGGAGGTACGTACGATAGTTTTTCTATTAATATATAGAGTGATCACAAAAGTATTCAGTGATATGTTAACTCAAAAATATGTACAGCTATTGATATATTATGAAGTACATATATGGTTTTTGTGTCTCAGTGGCCCATGTGAATTTATATTAAAATATTTAAAAAGTCGTATTACAGTAGCGAAATCTCACATCTCTCTCCCTCTCTCCCTCTCTCCCTCTCTCCCTCTCTCTCTCTCTCTCTCTCTCTCTCTCTCTCTCTCTCTCTCTCTCTCTCTCTCTCTCTCTCTCTCTC
>JAUUEB010492504.1:0-10636 GCA_032362205.1 Clione limacina | reverse complement strand
AATCCTTAATGTTATGTCCCTTTGTTTCTGGTGATCGGGGTAGTACTCTCTACGAGTACTCATTTTTCTAGTTACCTATGCAATGAAGGAAAAGGCGTCGGACATAACTTACATTCCCATGACCTTAACTTGCAAACAGGAAACCCTTTCATTTTCAAAGCATAGAAGCGTATTAGTTTAACCAAACAAAAATTATAAAGATAGAATAAAAAAGAACACGAGTTGTATTAACTTTGAGCAAGTGCCAAGGCAGAGGGATTTGAAGGACTCAACAAATAAATACCTGTTTCTATTTTTAGAAAAAACAATTGTTGACACAATGATATTTGCTGATCTATTTTTTTCAAGAGCGACTTCCATATTCTTTTCATAACTACATGAAATGTATGTATCTCTCTAATCTTATGCCGTATATTCAGATGCGATTTATTAAAACGCTTTTGAGTATAGTATAGTTTTGCCGCTCATATCTTGAATATCTATAACCTTCATCATCATTTCCTGATAACTGACATATGTAACCTTTCTGAATTAATTTTAAGGAACAAATGCTTTGAATTTTCACCATTTTCACCTCCCCCGACAAAGATTTTTTTTCGGCGCTTCCTTTATGTATTACGAAATTTAAGATACGCGCCTGTTATATAGGGCTATCAAGACCTGATGATATCACCGTATAGTCGGTTTAGGGCTTGCTTTGCATCCAGCCGTCTAGGACTCTTCTTACCAAAGCGTTTTAGGTCAAAACAAGGACCCTACGACAGAATTAAGCAATACAAAAAATATCACTCATGAAAAGTCATTTTTAGGGCTGACAAATTAGCCTTTGAGGAGAGTCGGGAATTGTCCCAGACTTCCCGGGGGTGATTTCAACTGTGAACTATATTTCCCTAGCGAAGAGTACAAGGAATGTCAACAAGAAATATACCCTTAACAGCAAGCATGTAAGACTTTGATTTTTTTTTTACAAAAATAGACCTTTGTTATCTGGTTCATTTTACAGATGTGACATAAACCAAACATCATACATTATGAGAAAGATTTTAAACTATCTCAAACTAAAACCTTTTGAAAAAAATTATGAAATTTAAACGGAAAATACTGTGCTGTTCTCGTACATCATGGCCCTTGGTTTCATAGGTAATATTTTCAACTGTATAGAAGGATCAATATACTTTAAGGTACCACCTCGCTAAAGATACCAAATGTACAGTTAGAAGTGTTTGGGTGCACAGGCGTAGAAGCACCCTTGTCCCCCGTGTGCTCTCAGTAGATATTGTTAAAAGGAGTGTTGAAAAATGTCATCATGCTATCAATTACCCACCTAGTGAAATGTTTTTCTCTTCAATCAACCAAACTGTTAATTTGTTCATCAACTACCGTCTTGCACCAAGGTGTTCGACATTTGCTTGGAAGATGGAAACATCTTCGATCTACCTATCACCATGTATAAATACCAATTAGTATCACACTTGATATATATCACAAACCGTTTGTGTGAGAGACATACGTCGATCACTTATCTGAAAGTTTAAGTGATATGCTTTTATTGCTCGAAAACATTAATATTTATTGTTCCCTATTTGTTTTGTCTTTGTCTCTCAATCATATTTAGTAGCAAAAATGTATTTTTGTATGAAAAACAACTGAATTAAAGATAAACATGTTTAATTGACCATTTTATCTTATTTGACTTCGTAGTCTTACACAGAAACATTTGTATTTGATGTAAATACTATTTTAAATTTTGTGGCACATTTTGAAGTGGATGTCGGAAATGTGATACTTTTTTAGAATGCAACCCATCGTCTTAATCTTTAATTGATATAGATTACGCCTATATCTATTGTTATTTTCTTTTGATAGAACGTTCTTCTCAGAATGCGTTTTCAGTTTTACCGAAAAGGGTTATTTTAAATAACATTTAAAAGGTGTACAAATAAGGAGCAAAAATTGACCTTAGATTTGTAAACCTGGGCAACGCGGGGTAAAAGCGCTAGTATGATGTATGACTTTTAGTACAATTGTATTTGTTATGAAAAGACAGTACATTGCAATTCAACACCTTTTACTTAAACAGCTAAACTATCACAAGTGTGTTCCTCATTTAGGATGATGTGCGTGAGCTATGCGAGATCTCGAGACCAAAGTGACGAAGAACAGGTTCTAAATGAGCTAAACGCCAAGTAACGAGTATTTGAACGGACGGTATTGTTGACTTGACTTTTCCAAGAGGCACAAAGTTCTTGGGTTAAGTAAGTTGATTTTAGACAGGGACTTGTAACAATGCCCAAAGACAACAGTATGGTTGCAATTAGTGATCTTCTTATAACCCCTGCTATCATTTGTCTGTTCAGGATATTATTGAAGAAGCCTGTTGGTTGCATGCCTGCACATGTTAAATATCTCTTTGGCGTTGCATGAATTCGAAACATTGATGTCATTATTATTTTTTGGGTTGTTCTTGGGTAAGTTTTTTAAGGTGGGGGTCCAATCTTCTAGAATTAAAGAAGAATGTTTAAAATATTATGCGTTTAATCCTTACAAAAAAGACACTCTTTTTTTTAAGGAAGTAAGATAATAATAACACAAGCACATAACTATAATGCTTACAAGAAATTTCAAGAAAGTACTTTGTTGTTATACAGCATTATTAAAATTAATTAACAATCTGTATACACTAAATAGCCATCTTTAATAATTACATGAAATTAATGACATAATGTTCTGGAGAAGAAATGTATGATAACTTAATCATAATTCATCCCAACTGAATTCACAGTTATTCTGCTGTAAAAAGGTTCCTGTGCATAGTTTGTAAAAGCTTAGCCTATGTGATACTTTATTGCTTTTATAGAATTTTGCAGACGAATTTGAGTGGTGCATGTTCACTGTGTGAAATACATTGAAAAGTAATGCTTTATAGGGACTTTTAATTCATTATTGTAAAAATGGTATCCTGGAAATTCATATTTTCATTGTTTCGTTTAGGGTTACCAATGGTCACACCAACTTGTTCTTGGTGCATTACAAAACTTGAATGAATTTCATAACAACTACCTTACTAATTAAATGGCAATTTATATTTAAGATTGTTTTTTGTACGTGATAATGCAAAAAACATATTTATAAACTCTAATAGTCATATCGATGTCTGCATTCATCACATGTACACCATTAAGTTTAAACCAATAGCAAGAAACAGCTGGGGTCACATTTTATTGTTTATTCAATGTCGTTGAATATCAACTGTGAAACCCATCTGTTTAAATTTTAGTAAACAATTCAAAAGTGTCAAGTTTCTTTTTGCACGTCAGAATATTTTCTGGTTCAACACCAAGGACAAAGTGAGCAACAGGTGATATTAATTGAATGTATGGCATGTGCAACTCGGATATATACAATGTCAAAGCTAGATAAGGTGAGATTTTTAGAGGTTTTTATTTTAAAGAATGTATCTGGGAATGATTAATCTATTGAATCATTTTATCGCTTGAAATTTGTTTCATGTGGAAACTATTTATTTTAGTCAGGCACTAAATATCACCTATACAGTATAGTTCTATGGGGTCCTTAGAGTCCAGAAGAGTTGTTCGTTCTCCAAAACGTACCCTGCCAACTCTGTGTATGTCTTGTGGCTATCATTTCTTTAGTCAGACTAATGTCCGTAATGCCATTCTTTGAAAGTATTCCCAGTACTCACAATGTAGGTTTTCACCGCCTCTCTTGCTAGTGTTTCTCTCACACTACCACTTTAGTCAGGGTTTCTTCTCTAAAGGGGGACACTTCTTACTCATATCAAACTTTAACATTTCCATTTTTTGTCACGTAACATATTATGATGGAAAAAGAAATCATTTCGATTTTTTTTAATTCCCCGTTGCTGACATGAAAGTGAGTCCTAAACACCAAACAAGTCTTTCGGGCCAAAATAAATGCGTTTTTTTTGCAAATTATAAAGTTGATATGTAAAGCTTGCAAAGTTTTCGCTAGACCTAGAAGCAAGAAAAATATTCAGCTCTGAAGTCACATCCTAGATACGATAAACTGATATTGAGATAAATATCAAGTTTTTGATAGTCTTTGTAAATTAAAAATTCCCCTTGAAATAGTAACGCATTTTGATGAGGGCGGAACTTGAAGCTCTCGCAATAGGAATAACCCAGTTATTCTCACAAGAAATTATGCTGACGAAACATTGAAAGATTTCTTCAACAAATAAGGATAGTTATTGAAAACAATGGTGGTCTCATCGAAATTTGACTCTTTTTCATCAAATCGCGCTTGTCTTTTGCCTTTGTATTCGTTTAATTTTTCTCTTGAATTTTTCGATGGAAAAAATCCCAAATTGTCTGTCCACCCATTAATCATAAAAAGCATAAAAATGAACTAATAAATGTAGCAATCACATTTTCTTTGTTCGTCTGTCTTGTCTTTAATAAGCAAACCAAAATCTTCAACTGGCTGATTCACTCCATGCACTGATTGGATGCTTGCAGCTAGAGGAGAGCAGAGGTTCAGTGTAATTCAATAAAGTTGGGCTTTTACTTCAACTTTTTTTTCATTAATCGTTTTTTTTTCATCAGTATGACAAAGCCTTTGTCATGAAAAAAGTGTCTGGAGGCACTACGTTTCATGTCCAATGTGTCCTAATAGTAGTTGCTTATTTTGTATCGCCTTGGACGTCTGCTAGAACTTTGTAGAATACATCATTATAGTTGTCTGATAAAGCTTCTTTGTTATACGTGGAAACGAGTTTGTTAAACACCACTCTGATGGTTGGGAGGTCATGTTGTCCGCCTCTGAAGCTGAAGGTATGATGTTCGAATCCTGATCGGGTCATACCAATGTTTTAAGTAAGTGTGATTAAGCAGCGGTTTTGCTTGGTCATGGTACCTGATATTCAGAGATTCGTGCTTAGACATGTCTGCCCGGTGGGGTATACTGCGACTTAGTAAGATGCATAGCGCTACAAATTAGATGCATTGTGTTGCAACATGAAAACCTTTCTATAAAGCCCAATCGCCGATATGACCTTCCATCTGTTGATGGAGACCTTAAACACATAGCAAAATTTGCAAATAGTCATGGAAAATCATCTTTCTGCAGACCTATCTTGAGGAAATTAATAAGCTATCGCTTTCATAAGAGGTTTTTCTAAATCGTACTTTTTATTGACAAAAGTTTCTTAAAGAATCAGGAGACCTTGCCTTAATAAATTATACGCTCTTCTTACAGTATATCGGTAGAAATCAAACCCAAACACTGATGTAAAAAGAACTACCTGTCTTAGAATTATTAATTTTTCTAAAATGAATTCAATCATCTTGAAATGGCTCTAGAATGTGTTAATAATAAGTTTCGCCTTGATCTTTTCCATTTTTACTTCCCCCTTTTCTGGTTTTCATTATCTTTTGCGCGCATTTTCTCTAAATTCAAAAGTTCACCGTGGCTGCACTTCAACAATTCTTTGAGTACAATTTCTTATGTTCCGTTCCAAATTTAACTAAAACGTTTGCTTTGAAATACGCTATTTTGTACGTAGACGTATGATTTAATGGCATCGGTATTTAAACACTTTTCCAGTTACGTCTACGTTTTAAAAAAGTATATATATGCAGTTCGCACCTTGCATTATCTGGCATAAGAAGATTCGACATAATCATATCTTTCAACATCAAATTCAAAAGTCTCGTGAAAGGACAACATAAGATGTTCATGCAAAATACATTTATAAATGTGCTGATTTTCTTTTATATAGCGCCGAATAACAATACCGTAACCCGGTTTAAGTCAGTGCATGCTTAAATGTCTATTCAAGTATGAAAGTTGTAGAAAATTGTGTATGTACAGAAGGATTAGTAACGGATTACTTTCATGTACCTTGCTGTCATCATTATAAGTTTACACAGATGCAGTTATTTAAGTACCATTTTGCTCGAGAAACGAGCTTTTAAAGTGAAGTTGAAAAGGTATTAACAAAACATTAATCCTTTTATTCCTAGATTTAATCCAGTTTGAATATAATATACGTTTTATGAATGTTCATATATACATAGCTATTAATGTGCTTCGCTGTGAATTATATATTTTTAAATACATATCTCTTATCTATATATTACAGAAATTTTACACGTGTTTAGAATCCAGGAGATTGAAATGCTTCCAAATCTGAGTACACGACCCCCAATTTTTCATGAAAGCACTGACCTCTCCGTTGACCTTTCTATTATTCCCTTACTGTAACTAATGTATGTCAATATATCACTAGTTTCTTGATATCTTGATAGTAAACACTCAAATCCCAAAGGTGTATCTAGCCTCAATTTTCACAATTTGTCCTGGGTTCAGCGAGCTTCCTCTGAGAAATAGATAGATTTAAATTATGTTTTCCAAACGGCTAAGCTTAGTGTATTGTCTGACGCTTGTCTCTACAGTAACCAACCCACTCATCACATCTCAGCCACTTGATTCTATCGTGTCCTAATGTGCCTATGTTTTCAAATGCTTAACCAGAAGACTCGACTAATACGAAGAACATTTACGAAAATAACAAATCACTTTGATCGTCATCACTTTTTTATCTTCATGTATCTAAAACTGACAGACTAAGGGACCGTTCACAAATTACGTAATCCAGGGATGGAGGAGGAGGGGGGGGGGTCAGCCAACATACTACAAAAAATACAAGGGGGATGGGGTGTCAGTCAAAAGATTGCATACTTTCTTTGAGTAGAAAATGGCAGTTTTCAGATGTCAAATGATAAGAAAAATTAAATAATAAGAAAGAACAAAGAAATCTTAAAATTTGTTCCCAAAGTTTGATATTACAAAGGGAGAGCAAAATAATGTAATTTTGGTATTCATGAATTAATGTAGTTGTGTTTAGAAAATTACTTTATCCAGGGGGGGGGGCAGCAAAAGATTACAAAGGGGAAGGGGTCACAAATGGCCCAAAAAAGATAATGTAATTTGTGAACGGTCTCTAAAATTAAAAGAAAGAGCCCTGGATGATTTAAATTGAGTGGTAGTCTAAAATCAACAAGCGGGGAGTAGGTACCTACTATCGCATACGAATTCAGGCTAGTTTAATCAATAGGTTGACTGTCGTATGTTTGCTATGGGGAATTTTGTGAAAATACTTAAGAAGTTTAAAGGTAAATGTTACCACTGAATATAACGGGACCATTTAAGCATTAGATGGTTTGTAAAATTTGTGAAGTTTTTTCGTTATTGATCGAAAAGGCATAGCCTTTGAGATCAAAAACGAAAAACCGAAGCAACAATCACACATATCCCCCGAGACTTTTTCATAAATGACATGACATAAATTGAAGATGTTTTAAGCTTTCTATCGATTTATAAGTATATCAAAATATATATAAAATGAATTCAATTTTATCTTAATTGTTACTCTATGCTAAAAGATTTGATTTTTTCTTTCAACGTTGAAAATTGTGTTTAAAATGGTTAAAACAAAAAAGACAAACATACAAACAAAGTATCAGCTTACAAATCTATCGGTCCTAAAACTTTTTACACATTATCTCTCTCTGCGAGTCTGTGACGCCAGTGTATTCTCGTTACATTATCTGCTTCAAAAAGAAGCCATTTTTACCTGCATTCGTAGATAAAGTAATTAAAAATCCTATCCAAATTGACAAAAGGCCGCTGACAAATGTTACTTGACCCTGATATCTCTTCTTCAGATCCAATCAGATGCACAACTGCTGAACGGATTTAGGTCCCAACGCGAAGTAAACAAAATAGAAAAACATACGAACAAAGTATGTGCTAACAAATCTTTAAGTCCGAAAAGTATTGCAAATTATCTAGGTCTATCAGACTGTGATCCTAGTATATTATCGTTACATTATCTGCTTCTAAAAGAAGCCACTTTACTGGCATTCACAGAAAAAGTAATTGAAAATCCAATCCAAAGTGACAAAACTCTGCTGAACGGAATTCCTTACGCGAAGTTTATGACTTCCTACTTCCTATGAGAGAGGTAGACAACAAAATAGCTCCTGAGATTCAAGATCTTACATACCAATTATCGATAATATTTTTTCTCCAGTTGACCGAAAGTATAAAATGGAATTTGAATGAAGACTTTCTAAGACCTAAATCTCATTTACAATCTACTTCATATCTACGGATTTTTAATTTAATCTGATTTATACAGTTCTGCATCGTTTAGTCTATTGATAGGACATTTTCACTTATCCATCTTAAATTTTAAAAACATCAAGGACATTGCACGCTGGTGAGTTATTTACTAATTGTATACCTTTTACAGATTCTTACTAATTTTGTACTTCTTGCTAAGACTCAAAGTTTTAAACATATGGGGATTTCTTCAAAGTAGGGACAAAAAAGAAAGGGGAGAAATACTGTGGTCGTAAAAACATCAGTTAAGAGTTTGTGTTGATAATAAGTGTTTCGATAGTAAGTCGGAGAGCGATAGAAATAGATTGACCAAGATAAGCTACAAAAAAAGCTTAAGCAAGTTTACAGTGATAATCGTGTAAGAAAATATGTTGTTATCAGTTGTGCTATATCAAATAATAATGCAGTATAATTGGTTTAAGTGAAAAGCAGTGTTTGATAAAAACAAACATAAGCGTTGAAATCAGCCTCTAACGCAAAATAAGTCAGCACACTAAAACTGTCTTCATACTTGTTTAAAGCTTACAAACGTATACAAAATAGTGATTTTTTTACTCCTTTTTATTATACCATTGTCCCAAATCATATCACTGAAAGGATCAGAGACTTCAAATGATCTGAAACGAGAAATCCCCAAACGTTTCCTTAGACATTCGTTGATAATTAAATAATGTATAAGTAATACGTCTATCAATCATAATGACATACAAAACTATTTTGCTGCTTAATCTGAACAAACTAATTGTCCATGCTACTACGACTGTCCTGATTTATACAAAATTTCTTCTAGTAGTCACAAAGTAATATGACAGTCATGTGACTCATGTGATATTCTTCCAAACCACGTGACATGGAGACATTACTCACTAAATGAACTCTATTTCCCAGAGGTATTGACTGTAAATCTAGTTAGATTGAATCAGGATGACCTGGGGAGTCATCGCAGTCTCATAGAAAATTCCGGAGATCGATAGTTTGTTCTTTGTTATTTTATCTTAAAGGGTAAACACTTTACTCCAACAAGAGTTTCAGGTTACATACACCATATACTGTACTCGGCTACTTTTTACAGAAACAATCGTTTGTACATTCGCGGAAATATATTTTCGTGATGTTGAAAAACCACTTCTCTGCAAGTACTACTATTTTGACTAAGGTCCAATTTTTATTGGAGGAAATTTTTGAGATCTTTTTACATTAGCGATCAAGGCTATTATCTAATCAACACGAAAGAAAATGCTCGAGATGAAGTAATTGAGGCATGTTTGGTTCAGATTTTTCGACTAGTTATAGAATTTGTCCATAATCCTATTTTTTCCTTATCAAAAGGTATACATTATTCTGGATTTCATATAATATTTTGTCGACTTTGATAAATGGATCATAAATAATACTGTTTATAATACTAACAAAAACCATTTCCGAAACAAGCTTCCTCCAATAGGTCAATAACAGAAGCAGTGACGGCGTCGAGACAGAGATTGGGGGTTTAAATCCCGACCGTGGATTTTTCGTTTTTGTCTCTGATTTAGTGTTTGATGTCTTTATTTCTAAGTTCATATATTATTTTTACATGAAATGCTTCTCTTTTTTCACAATTTCTCTGTTTTTCTATATCGCTGTTCATGAGTTAATTAATGATATACTGTTTAATTTTGGAAATTGTTGTTCTGATTTCATAAGTGAATTAATATTGTCTTAAATGTATCGCAATCTTTACTAGGTTTGTTCTAGATCAGTGTGTTAATCGAGACTTTTAATTTTTGTCTCGGTGCCGTAGTGACCTCACAATAGTACACTGCAAAATTTCCGCACTAGGAACACATACAATTACACAAGAAATGTACATAATTTATGAATTGTTTTTTTCTTTGCTTTCTTCTAGAAAAAAACAAAGTTGTCAGTTATCCGACCTCGAATATCAAACATAGCTATCAGCCAGCGAAAGTCAAAAAGTGCTGTAAATAAATGGTGAGCAACTAACTGAGAAAAATACAAATTACTCGCGTAAAACTCAACCAAAGTCAAAGTCATCGTGTTAGGTTAATGAAATTGATGTACTTATTGTAATCTACAAGGACCAATAATCTTAACGCAAAGAATTGCATATTTGTAATTGTCTCTGTCATTTTTACAATTATTTTCAATCTATTCTGAACACTTTAATGTGACCATTCATTGACTTTTGATCAGCCCTAGAGGATGGTCCGTGCATTTTTGTATTTAAGGAGCGTTATTCTTGTCATTGTAATTGTTGATAATGTTTTTGGTCTTGCCTTTGTTATCAGAGTAGGATTTGAACATCTGTTGTTGGTCAAGAAGTTTCTCGTGGTCCGTGTAGATTAAAAATGAGGTATGATGAGTATCAATATCAAGTATGAGTAGTGTTATGAAATTATCCTGTTGATGTTACTGTCAAGTTAACATATTTCAAACAGATTCCCAATTTATTCTATTGTTAGAAAGA
>JAUUEB010492503.1:0-18732 GCA_032362205.1 Clione limacina | reverse complement strand
AAGTCTTTGGTCCTTTGGTTTCCTTGTCTACTGACATTACCAGCATGGTCATTGCCAGTGAAAATAAGACTACACTCTGTTGTGAAATCGTTAGTAGTAGTATTCCACCAGTTTGTAGAATTATTCTGGTAAATGGGTTTTGCGTAGTGTATTTAGAATCAGGTTGTGTGGCATCGACCCGTAGGCGTTGGCAATGTCAATCCAAGTTACTACTAAGTCATTTTTCTCTGCTCTTGCTTCTCTTATATGTTGGAACAAGATTGATGTCTATTCCAGGCAGCCCAAAACTCCTGGGACTCCTCTCTTCTGCACAGATGTATCTATGTAGTTGTTGGCAAGATATAATTGAAGTAACATGTCTGCTCTGGGAGCAAAATATATCTTTCCCTCCACATTCAACAGTGAGATTGTTCTACGTTTTGCCA
The DNA here is from genome assembly GCA_032362205.1 of Clione limacina. Taxonomy (NCBI): domain Eukaryota; kingdom Metazoa; phylum Mollusca; class Gastropoda; order Pteropoda; family Clionidae; genus Clione; species Clione limacina. Next base: position 18,307 of record JAUUEB010492503.1, on the reverse strand, counting down.
CTTCTGTAGCACCATCTTCTTTTGGGATGAATATGCCTTCCGCTCTCATCCAGTTATCACTTATTAAGTTCTTTTGCCACATCCCTCTCAAATATTGCCACAATAGTTTTGCTACCCCTGGGCATATTTTGTAGACCTGGTAAGGTACTCCATTGGGGCCTGGTGCTGACTTGGAGTCGTGTCTTGACTTCACCCCAGGTAGGCGGATGGTTGTTGAATTCCACGTTTTGCTCCTCATACTGAGGCAAATCTTCTGGGATACTACTATCTTTTTCTCTTTCTGGATCACTGTGAGACTTCTTAAGATATGCTTTTACCTCATTTTGGCTGCTTTGTGACTGGCCTTTGGGATTCGGTGCAATCAATTTTCTTGCAAATTGAAATCGCTGACTCAAAAACTTGTTGCAGTTTTTTGTGAATTTCTTTCTGTTCCTCTACACAGTTTCAGCCCTTTTTGCAAGTCTCAATGTTTTGAGTTAATCTTCTTGCAGTTGTTTTATGGCTTACTTTTCCTGCTCTGGGCGTTTCTATATGTATCTTTGGGCTTGTTGATAATATGTAAATTAGCTCTGGGTGTGTTTGTGCTTGTATTTCTGGCGGTGCATACCTGACTTTTAACATGTGTGTCAAATCAGTATCTAGTCTCTCCCATTCTGCGCTATTAATATGCTTTCAGAATTTAGCATGTTATTTTTGTTCTGCTGACATTTTTGACACGCCAGATGTCCGTTGTAATTACTTAAAATAGTTATACAAAGACACACACGAATGTATTAGCCAATGTTCTAAAATAGATCAAAGAATGTCCTTAGCTTTTTTGAATTCCTCACAAGCTTTAACTACGTCTTTTAAAGACTCATTGCACAACTCTTGTTATGAATATTGAGCTGGGGTTTTGTTTTTGATGTGTGAAGTGTGAATCTTCCTCCTAAAAACGTTACAAATATCATTCTGACGTTTTTGAACAACGATCAATTTATGTTTCATTTATGACCCTGTCTTTCATATGGTCAAAGACAGCAAACAAAAAAATATTGTTGAAGAATTCCTTTAAACAAATTTAGAAGATTCCAGTCTAAGGTAAGCAACTGGGAATTTCTTTAACAAAGACAAAACCACTGATTGAAATGTGAAACAGGCGTCAGTAAAGTACATCAGTCGGTTATGCTTTATTATGGTGAAGTTTCAGTTTAAAAATCTAATGAGCTATGAGAGAGTAGACACAGGCTCCTCGACAGAGTCTGATTTATGAGGCGGCTAAGAAAAGAAACGTTATTTATATCCCAACAAGTGTAACAACATTGCTTCTTAAGCCTTTTATGTTGTTGAAAACGATGATTGCATGACTGTCTAGCCGGCTTGATTTTACCTCATTGCCTTATTTAAATACAAATTACCACGAAACTATCAAATACGGTTGTAAGTGGTAGCACACGAATGTATAAGTTCATTTTGTCCATATAGCCCAATTCTTTTGACGAAACACATCGAACATCACAATTCTTTAATGATCGGGAATTATTGTTTAGCAAATGTATGTATGTCTGCATGTCTGCTATATGTATGTTGTCTGTCTCCCTGCCTGTTGTTATGTCTGTCTGACTGTATGTCTGTCAAAAGTGTCCGTCTACGAGGATATCCGTAGCTTGAAAAATTCTGAAAAAACGGTCATAATATTTTTTTTAAAGGTCCTATGTCAGGCGTCAAAACGTATTTTCTTAATATTTGAGTTAATCATGCACACCGGTGAAAGATTAAGCTTTTTTATTGGTAAATCATGAAGCAAATTATGTTGATGGTAAGTGGTGCTACAGGCATTTTCAGTGAACCTCGGGTCTATTCATTGTGTTGATAAACTTAGTTACACAACTAAACAATTTTAGCTGGCTGGTTTTGTTTGTATGTACCGAGGTAACAACTACAATAAAATCACAAGATCGACACAATTATGTGCAATGTAAGTGGAAATGGGATAATAACTTGAAAAATAATTGACAGGATGACTACCTTTTTTTTCCCGGCGTTGTTGTTGCATTGATATATTGATAATAAATTATCTTTCACGTTTTTCTTGCAATGACAGATAAGGATTATGCTACATTGAGAAAGTGTTGCCATTATTCAAGATGAATGATATAGATATGATTTCAGAGCATAGCAACAGAATCAACACACGCATTGTATAGGTATCACAGCATACACTCAAGCAAAAAAATCCACACATCTAAATTCCATCAACGTCTTAACATAAACTCGACACAGCTGCATTGGCGTAGCCAGGATTTTTTCCAGGTAGGAGGCAAAAATTGAAAAAAAAGGTCGAGCAAAGTGGGCTCCGATCTGAGCACCCTAGCCATGTAGAGGATATCAAGCAAATCAGTGCATTTAGAGCCATGTGGTAGACTTAACTGTATTGTTTTATTGGTGTTAAGGTATTAGGTTCAATTACTTCTACGATACATCCTGGTACAAGAACACAGTTACTTGGAACAAATATGTAGGCAACAAGACAAAGTAATTTTAAAATATCAAACAAAAAAGCGTTTATATACTCATCAATGGTTAAAAAACAAAAACATATTGGAGATATTTGTCAAAATGGTTGAACATTGTGAATAATCTCTTATAATATGAGATTGATAAGCAAAGAAGTGTTATGCAGAAATAGAGCCAGATATTTGATGGTATACGACGAGCAAAGTGAGGAGTACATCAAAAATATGGAAGATAAATGGCGTATTTTAAAGCCATTTAGTGACCCGGTGGGGGGGATTGAGGCATTCACCAATCCCCCAGGCTCAACCCTGGTAAGGTGTCAAATTGTTAAACAATACCAGGAGTTAAAAAAGGAAATGTATAGCAAGGAATCTTATGTATTTAAAGTATAATATAGATATGATGACAATACGAAACTTTATGGTGAAAAAAACTTTTTTAAACAAAAATGATCATTTAAAGGAAAAAATGATGAGTATCATTTCATACAGAGTAATCAGTAGGTATTACATACAGTATTCATCTGATCTTTTAAAACAGTGGATAATTGACTAGAAGTGACACCACATTTTGTTGTTGAAATGTAATCTACTCAGTGTAAGATATATTCATAACCCACAAGTTAAATCAACTGGAACATTCTTTTTTAATAACAAATTGACCTTTAAACATAAACTCACCAAGGTATTTGTCACATGCCTTCCACATTTGACAACAATAGTCAGTGTGACTTTAAAATGCTTAATTTTGAAAGTAAACAGTAAAAAAAATGCAAATTTTAATTTTGAATTATTTAGTACTGGAGAAGGCGTGTTTTATACTTTTCTTTGGAATTTCTATTTTTAATGAAGAGGAATATAGAGTAAAAAAGTGACCGTACGGAAATCATTTTTCGGTAGGGTGTATCTACAATACAGGTGGAATTATTCAAATGAAAAGGTGCATTTTTAGAAAGTCTGTTGACTTAATAATTATATTTCTAATCGTAATAAAGTATAATTATGGTAAAATCGGGGCCGAGCCACGAAAATTTTTTAAATATGTTACAAAAGGGTGCAATTTCAAGGATCCTGGAGAAAAATCGACACTTTTTCAAAAATCCAAGAGGGGCAATGCACATATGTGACCACATACAATGCACTCAATTGCAAGTTATTGTGCATTAGTAACGTGAGCTAAAAGCAACTTTGGTTCAAACATCTGAATCGTTTGCCCAAATATAAGCGCAATTAATCAAAGCGTAAATTGTGGTGTAACAACTCTTTTTATTATATGCAATACCATGAATTAGATCATGTCCAAATTTGAGTCTCTTTGTTTCTATTTTGTTAACGTTTGCTTGTGTCTATATTGGCATTGGAAGGGTGGCGATTGTGTAAATTTACAGAACCAAGCCGGTAAACACAACAGTTTTTTTAGTGCAAATTGTGAAACTAAAACAATGTGCCTTTATTGCGACAAAAGCTGATCACTCTAAATGTATAACGTTTACAATGTGTGACTAATGTTCTATTATTTTTTATTTATCTTTTTAGTTCATGTGTATCGATTCCTGCTCGGTATTTGTTTAACAAGAAAACAATAGACGTTTTGAAATGCTTCACAGCTCTGCTTGAATACAGTTTCACGCCATAGCATCAGCAATATTTGCCGTGCAAACTCCACTTGCTGAAAAGTTGGTATGAGCTTAAGTCACGACTAAATTTCGACTAAAGGCTGTTAACTACGAACTGTTTCTGTAAGGAAGCAGCACTGACAAACAATACATGTTATGATAACAATTGCAATGAAAAAATATTTGTCAAACCTGTGAGACGTACATTGTTGTCTTGATGTGTTTAACTGTGGCCTAGCAAAATATGTGTTTTAACCCGTGCTGCTTTTTACATACTTTGTGTGACACCATGAAAGATATGTAAAAGTGCCGTGTAAAAACATATCAGTTAGAGTCTCTTAGTGCTAAGATACTACATACAAAAAACTAACAATATGTTATAATTCAAAAATGTAATGCCAGGTCTAAATACTGTATAGGTGTGGCAAGAACATTCTGAACGATAACAGTGTGAGGTAACTTTACCAAACGACCCTTATTTCAGAACTAAGGAAAGAAAGAAGTCATTGAAAAAAATGTAGAATAATGCCTGCCACACCTTTAATACTACTGTTACAAGACACATAGGTGTATTTATCAAGCTTCAAAAATATATATATACACATACATAACCTGTTAACAGTAATGTGCACTTACTGAAACAAGTTACACATGAATGTAATATGGCATAACAATGTCAACAAAATATGATAAATGCTAAAGTATAGTAGCAAGCAAAGCAACTAAAGGAGTAACGCATTCATCTTTGTAGTAAAGGAAAATAATCTGGTGAAGAAAAAACATCGTTGTGGATAATTGATGCCAAAGGCGACACTTTATAAGCCTTGGAGGGCTAAGAGATGTCACAATTAGTCTGATGTAATTACGAAAACGTACCTATTGACCATGAATGATGTGTATACACTTAGTTACCCCAGACGCGTCATGAATATAGATGAGTTGCACTCAGTAGTAACCATAAGTATATACTGTACAAGTTAGACTTCTAGACTTGTTCAGTAGATTTGTCTAGTAAAACACAGGCATATGTAATTTGTAATTATTGGGAAATTGGCACTTAAGTTCGTTTTTGTTGAATTAAAATACCCTTCCCATCAAGACAACCTTTATTAAACTAGAACCATGAGTACTCAGATAGAGTACAAACCCATAACCGAGTAAAATAATAAAAAAATAAAACATTTCCTTATTTTACCGTGTTAGCATTACTTAAAAATATAACTTTATCAAAATGTTTATTGAAAAAGATTGAGAAAGTTAAATTCCTGCTTGGATTGCAATCAATAATACGCTTACATTAAGGATCGTGTGTTGCTGCACGGCGCACTGTCCTGCACGATAACATTACGCACTATTGGATCCCCCACGCGCGGAGAAGAAGAAACCTGCTGATGAGTTTTGCTCTATATAATCCCTTTTAATTATTTCTGATTCCATAACTATGTCAATTGTAAACGGATATTGCCGGAATTAAAAAGGCGTCTTCATCGGGTTGATATACAACATCGTACACGATTTGAAGTCAATCAGTTGCATCTTTCTTGAGTTATCGGGGGCACAGCCATACACACAAACGCGTATCGTCACAATACCCACCACGAGTATAAATACTTGGTTTCGGGTAATGATGAGAAAAGTTGATAACGTACAGTTTAACCAATCACAATCCAGTTCAAGACATACAACAAATTACGTACAATTAAAAAAATATGATCAGGTAAGTTGATAACGTACAGTTTAACCAATCAAAATCCAGTTTATGACCTACAACAATGACGAACAATTCAACCAATCAAAATCCAGTTAGGCCCTACAACAAATGACGTCAAATTTACTAACTTTGAAGAAGCTGGTGACATCACAGGAAACACAATGATAAACAGATGATCACATGTCATCATATTAACCTAAATTAATCTCTGGACTTGATGTTGGATTTAATAGTCGAACATTGAGCATTCTTATTAAGACAAAAACTTACACACCGTCTATACCTGAAGACCTCGCCCTTCAACTACTTTTAACTATCCAGGTTGTCGGTGGTTCGAACTAATTTGTTTCCATTATTTGTGTCAGTATAAAATAAGGCTTCCAACCTTAACAGGATCGTCAATAAGATCAATGACATGGACAAGGTAAGGGCAATTACTGGGCAAACTTTGTTCCAAAATCCATTATAAAAAATCATGCTATGCCCCCCCCCTCCCCCCCCCCTATATCCTCCTATAAATGAACAGCTTTCTATTTCAAAAGGCTCGATTTGTTAGCTGGTCAGAGTGAAAACAAATTTACAAACTATTAAACCGACAACCAGATTATAACTATTCTAAAATTACCATGTAGAGTTTGTCTCCACTGATATGTGAATCACGGTATTCAAAATAAAGTATAGCAATTCAATTTTATTTGACACAAAAATAGAAATGTACATCAACATAATTATAGACAAGATGACGTCATGATTTATCAAACTTTGAGTTGACTAGATACACACTGTATCACAAAATTGGAAAATTCCCATCACTGTCAAAAAAAGGAAATAAAATATGGATTACACGATTCATCATTCCTTGACATAAACATTCTTCTATCGATAGACTGTGAGCTAGAAGCGAGTGCAAAAGCACAGGGGAATTGTTGTTGTTTTGTTTGGTTACTATCAGCTTGAACTGATGTTAGTTTTTACAGTTAGTTTACTCATAATGTGTATGCGAACTACTTGACACGCCCCTGTTCGCCCCTGTACTCAAAAGTTGGCCTATATTCGTCTTCAGAAACTATGTCATGTCAAAATATGTGTTTGAATTTGCGATTATTCAAGGGAAACAACTTCATTTCATTTGATGTCACGTAGGAATATATGAGTTGTTTCCCATAGATTAAATGATTATAATTAAAATATGCTTCATAAAAAAAGTTTACCGCGTCATGAAAGACACTCAGCAAACAGAACTTATCAATACGGAATTTATTTCTAAATATAGGAGTAGTTTGCTGGACTCTCAGTCTGTGAAACGAAAGAAGAGGTTAACCAAGCTCTACGTCCTTCCCCTTTAGTGGTATTAATGACTTAATTCAGTGTAACGACTTGTCTTAAAAAGTCCAAAGTCAGAGATTAATAGACATAACGGATATTTCATTTTTTTAAAATAAAAATAAAACAACTTCTATTCTATAACTGCACCAAGTAATTATATCCCTAAAATCTTCTTAAGGCCAAATGGAGGAACTGTATGTCATTTAAAAAATGGAAACTTTGACACGTTTATAAGAGTTTGAATGACTTGTCAACACAACTTCTTACATTTTGATGAACAAACAAATCATATATTTTCCGCTAGTCTTCGAGAAGTGTAAGTCAGAAAAAAATGAAATGCGTCTAACTGTGCAATTATCGACATTATTTGAAAAAAAATCCACCTCACTAGCCTTAAGAATGTTTTCTGTGTCACGACTGATGATCAGCAAGCGGAATTTCTTATACCGGGCGGTCATTTCTGAATACGAGAGTGGTTTGACCAAGCTCCACGCCCCTCCCTCTCATTGTATTCAAAGACCAAATTCAGTGTAATGACATGCGTCGATAAGACCTAGATTGTATGGATGGCCTTAATTATTTCACGGGTAACTCACGATTAAAGCTAAACATGACAAATTATGACCGAAAACATGCAGTTGCACCTCCCGGGAATCGAGCCCGCATGGTTAGCAGACTTGAAACCGCATGGTTAGCAGACTTGAAAGCGCATGGTTAGCAGACGCGAAACATCATGGTTAGCAGACGTGAAACCGCATGGTTAGCAGACGCGAAACCGCAGGGTTAGTAGACGCGAAACCGCATGGTTAGCAGACGCGAAACCGCATAGTTAGCAGACGTGAAACGGCATGGTTAGCAGACGCGAAACCGCATGGTTAGCAGACGCGAAACCACATGGTTAGCAGACGCAAAACTGCATGGTTAGCAGACGCGAAACTGCATGGTTAGCAGACGCGAAACCGCATGGTTAGCAGACACGAAACCGCATGGTTAGCTGACGCAAAACCTCATGGTTAGCAGACGTGAAACCGCATGGTTAGCAGACGCGCTACTTATTGAGCTCAAGATCCCCTAGCTTTAATGATTTCTTTAGAAGGTTCACTAGACTTTTTCAGTCCGCCCCTTTCGACACTACGTGATAACGCTTTTTTAAAAGTTAAAACACATTTGTGTTTATAAAGACAATATCTTTAAAAAAAAGTTATAATAGTTAACCAGACTTAAAAACAATAACTTCTTTCTGTTACAAAACGAAATCTATGAAATGAAAAATAAGTTTTAAAATATAACCACTAAACTAATCAAAAGTCAGGCAGCTAGTCATTAATTGATAAGTACATATTTACAGTTTTATAATCACAATATTTACACAAATATAGACTCTCTCGCGACATGTGTTAAGTCAGGTAAATCAGGTGGTTCATATTTAAACTTCTTTCATAATCATATTTTTTCTGTTCATATTTAAATTTCTTTCATAAACATATTATTTCTATGTACATAACAGCCGTAAAATGTCAAACTTGTGAGTAGTGTCAGTAAACTTCAACATGGTTATGGTTTGATGAGGGCGGGTAATCCATATATCCTTGAGAGTTATCGTCCCCTTCCGGAAGTAGCCTTGGGATACCCGCCATTGTGTCTAGAGGCATCAACTGTGAGTGGGACATAGGAACACCAAGAGAATGCCTGTCAATGAAAGGATGAGGCCCTCCAGGCATATTACCAGGACTCATATTTGGCCCCATTGGCACACTTCCTGAAAGAGGGCCTCCTGGAGCGTGGGGTGGCATTGGTGGGCCGTTGGGACCTAGTGGGCCGCTGTAGGGGGACCAAGGATCAAGTACAGGACCATCATTTGGTCCTCCATGAGGCGTGAGTGGTCCAAGAGGAACGTCAGTGTCTATATAACTGTCACTAGACATCCGGTGACCTCCCATACCACTGTTAGAGTCTAGGTCATCAAGGCTTCCTGTGGGAGGAAACAAAGTCAATATTATCACAATTGTGCTGTTAAGCTACATATATATAGAACGTAATAGTTGTGAATTGTGAATATTCGGGATGTTATTATGACGAACTAACATTTGATTCACTCTCAAAATGTGATAGATACTTATATACATCGGTTATCATCCAATACTCTTAAAAATGGAACGATGATTAGAATTCAGGTTTTTTAGAAATAATAAAATATTTTATTTTCACTAACAAAGAGAATGAAAAGCGTTCACTTTCGGCTTAAATGTCAACATCAGCCAACACAACATATGACTGGTCACCAAGAGCACACATAATATTTTATTATGTAGATAATTCCTCATAACTCATAACACTTATTTACTATTCGTGAACCTTCTGAGGTTATACGCTTCTGAAGAGAGATAGCGACCACTGTTTGGTCAAAAAGAAAGCACAAACATATTAACAAAAAAGTAAGTTTTAAAGCGGTTTGCTGACTCTAACTAATTCAACTAACTAAAGTTGACTTTGCTTGAGCTTGGATAAAAGTAGCTAACAAAACAAATAAACGAAAATGCAAACAAACAAACAAAACAAACAAACAAACAAATAGTCGTACCCTCAAGAGAGTTCTCATCAGCACTTAGACTACTGTCAATGTCTCCTCCTTCTCTCTTCATCTGACGATAGTAAGGATTCCATCTTTGTCTCCCTGCATTCTTTCTTCAGACGTTTTTCTTTAGCTCGTCTGTTCTGAAACCACACCTGTAACACAACGGAGGTGAACATCTTTACTATGAACACAGTCATCATGGATTAAAAACGCAACTTAGTGTGTATTTAATTGTAAAGTGCTTTGAGCTTTAAATTCTAAGGGAAAACGCTATATAAAAGCGAACATTATTTATAGCCTGGATTTGAAAGGAGGGGGAGCAACATTGGGTCTAGCAATTCTGAAGCAGTGGTCGCACAAACTTATTTAGGGGACTTTAACGAAATTATATTTTTTAAATATATATAAATTATGCAAATCTTGAGCACATTGGATGCACCGAAAGCTAAGCACAACTACAAAGTTTAAACGAACGAGGAATATTTTCGATTTTTGTTTTTGCGGGAAACCACACTTATAGGGTTAAACGAGAAATCTCTCATCTCTTAATAATAATAATAATAATAATAATAATAATTGAATTTATAAAGCGCTTTCCCTTTGGAATAAGCTCAAAGCGCTTTACAATTATTTACAACAATCCAAGGGACAGGTGTAAAATGTACATAATGCATTCACACAACCACAAACATCCACACACGCACGCCATTAAAATGAATACAGATAATTCTAAAATAAAAACAAAATATCAAATGAATAATACAATGTCACTGAAGCATAGCAAAATGTGTTCAATGAAATTATATGGTAAATGCTATCAGATGCAATGTTTTCGTTAATTTGTTGCACAGTGAACTGAGATCAACAATCGACTTAAATTGTAAATTGGTTATCAAAATCAGTACAAATGATATAAATCACAAACCTGTACAACGCGCATGTCTAAGCCAGTTTCCGCACTAAGCTGTTCTCGTACATGTCTCGCCGGTTTGTTACTCTCGTTGTATGCACGTTTCAGCGCCTCTAATTGTTTTGCTGTGATTGTAGTCCGAGGTCTCTTGTTGGACGAGTCCATTTCATACTCTGGTAAAGGGACGAAAGATGGTTAAAGTTTATTCATGTAAAAAAACAAGAACAATACATTCATTAAGAAAGAACAATGTTTTGGTTTGTTTTTAGAATATGTTAGATACTTCCTTTACAGATACAGAAGTTTTTTGTCAAAACTTTGCATTTCAAAGATTAAAGAAGAAATTATAGTAAACATAAATAAATTTAGATATAATTTAAAAAAATGAATCTAGAATTAGAATCAGGTATGTAGCTAGGATTTTGAAATTGGGGGGTGGGGACATGGATATTATCAAAGTAATGGCCGCGAAGCGGCTGAATTTTTTTGAGATTTGAATGATGCAACTTTATAACAATTAAGATTATATTAACAAAGAAATTTGAGATTAGTTAAAATTGGTGCACACTAGAGCATTTTGGATCTCAAATGGGGGAGGGGGGAGAGACCTTCCCCCATGTCCCCCTGGCTATGCGCCTGAATAGAATCGTAACCTTTAAGTATCCCAGATTAGATAATATGCCATCATATTTCACTTAATGAAACCAGTGCCCCTGTATCACTTAATGAAACCATTGCCCCTCTTTCACCTTTTTTTGCTCAGATTCCGAAGTGAGTTTCAAAGAATGCCATCATTAAATAACAACAAATAATAGTTTTACTGATTCAGTTCTCTCCTGGACTGGAGTTCGATAGACACTGAATAGTTGTTGGAATTAATTCTATATAGAACTTAAGACATTTTTTTCCCTTTTCCATGATATTTGTAGATATCAAATGCTTTCTTCACTATGAGAGTTCGATAGACATTGGAGTTTTTATTAAAATAAAACTGTCCCTTTATTTTGGACATGCTTCTGTTTATGTTTAGACATGTATCTGTAATATTTCCTCTTTCACTTAATGGTACTGGTGTTCCTATTTTACTCAATGGAACCAGTTTTCATAATTCACTCAACTTGTGCCCCTGTTTTACTGAATTAAACTAGAATTCATGTTTCTCTGGAACGTAACTAGCACCCCTGTTTAACTCAATTGAACTACTTTTCCTGTTTACATCGATGGAACTAGTGGCCATCCCACTCAATGGAAATAGTTTTCCTAATCACTCATCAAGGACCTCTGTTTCACTTAATCTAACTAGTTTTCCCAATTCACCCAACTAGTACCCCTGTTTCATTTAATGGAACTAGTGCACATGTTTCACTTAATGGGTATTACGTTCTTGCTTCACTTAGGTGAACCAGTTTTCCTGTTTCATTCAAAGGACCAGTTTTCCTGTTTCACTAAATTTAACTAGTGGTCCTGTTTTACTTGATGGAACTATTGTACCTGTTTGACTCAATGACATATCAATCAATCGCTCCTGTTTCATACCATAAAGATAGTGTTACATTTCATGCAACTAGAGCCCCTGTCTCATTATTAAAACTATTGCTGCTGTTCATCCCATGGAAAAAATGACACATGTGCACCCAATGCATCTGGATAGTGTCATCAAATGAAGCGAGTGCCATACCAAAATATTTCCCGTATTCCATGAAATTGAACAAGACCACCTGTTTCACCAAGTGGAACTTTTGCCCCTGTTTCACCTATTCCTCACGATTACCTACCTCTAGCTTTTGCGGCTTCATAGTCAGTCTTACAGACAAGCTTGCGGTCTTCCATGAGGTAGAACGCATCCCCTGTATTGAGCTGCCGGGCACACATGAGACAGGCAAAACAGTCCAGATGATAGACGTTGTCCTGGGCACGCCGGACCACCTCTGTTGGGGGGATACCCTTGTCACAGCTGGCACATTTGGTACCAAAACGTCTGTGGAAAAACAAAGAAACCCTGTTATTTATGCAACCAACCACCCAGTAAGGTAGTGTAGTGTAACAATAAATGTATATTGTGTTGCTCATGCGAATTGACGGTTTGTAGTCTGTTGTACTAATTGCTTTAGACTTATCAAAATGGCAGTAAAACTTAAAACACACTTATCCGGTCAACTTTCACATTTCTCTGGATAACAGTTATGTGGTAGTAAAATAACTATCCGCAATAATTACATAAAAATCATTGTAGTATTCCCCAAGGTTGGAGAAAAGCTCCAACTATCAACCAAATTTACCGCAGAAACAGGAAGCGAAGAAAAACTTGACAAATTTCATCAGTGAAAGTGCCTAAAAGGGTCTTTATGCGCATGACAAGACAACAATGATTAGCTATGACAACTGATGTCAGTTTGGCATGAATGGAGACATTAGAAAGGGAGAGCAGTCTCCCGGCCAAAACAGTTCAAGGGAGGATAATTGTGTTAGTTTTATCACTCGCTTCGTCGCTCTGTGTTATATTGAGCCCCCCAAGTGTGAGCAAAGTGCAATATGATAACAATATTCCATTGAAGCTGAACAAAACTTTACGTTAGCAATACCCCCTCCCCCTCTACAAACACACACAAACAAGGTTTGACCAAGGGAATTGAATCATAAAACCATAACTTTTGCTGTAAAGCATTGATACGGAGTTGCAACGCTTCGAATGAAGATATGTTTCACAATTTCCGTCACATAGAGAAGATACCTTTGAATAAAATACAACTGATAATAGAGCTCAATTTTATAGCGTATTTCCCGGCCAAACACATGACTCAATGCGCTTTACAATATTTTATTACCACGACAGGCATAATTGTTACAAACCTTTACATTCTCAGCTTCCTGTGAAGTATACAAGGGGGCCAAAACTGTTAGCGCCTCGCCCTAGCAATCTTACATTCATTGCCTATAGTCGGGTACCCAATTTTACTGCGCGATGGACAGCGAAGACGACAGGAAATCCTAGGATCAAAACGGGATTCGAAACCTGGGCGTGGCGTTCTGTAAACCTGGGCGTGGCGTTCTGTGTTTTTAATGCTCGGAAGTAGGTACATAGCGCTTAACAATATATTAATACTTATTAGTTGCTAAAATCATCGATATTCGTTCAAGACACACTTTTGAAACTGCCGTTTGTGCAAATTTTGATTCATGCTTTGTATGTTTATGATTTAATTATGTGTGTGAACAATGTATTTGTATTTGTATGTTACAACATGGTATAACGATTTTACCTACGGCATGAATGAAATGAAATGTATGTATATTTTATTTCTCAAGTACAGGTGGATAACGGTAGCCTACCGCTATTTATTTGTGCAGAAATGTTTATGCATCTGATGCGGTATAAGATCGTTAGAAATTTACAAAATAGATTAACAGCAGTACAATATCATTAGCAACAAAGATTAACAGTGCAAATAAATGCAAATACAACCCTAACAAAAGTATTAAAATGGCAGCAATGTCAACTTTGAGAGTAGAGGAATCAGAATCAATAACAACATTTAAAAACACACAAAAATGAACAAACAAACAAACAAACAAACAAACAAACAAACAAACAAACAAACAAACAAACAAACAAACAAAACCTCAAATAAATGCAAATAAATAAACAGACGATTACATCAATGGAGTATCGATTTGATTAAGTAACAAAAAATATAGCATGATGAAGTCACACCACTTCTAACTAATCTGTAAAAGTCACGATTCACTTGATTTGTCAATTACAGTAATTGCTTTGATAGCGCAAGCTCCCAATCCTCATTACTTGATTCACCTTCCTTTATATTATACAATGCGTAATAAATAGATTATTCCCTTTGTTTAAATCGCAACCGATCGGTGTAATTTACGCCATTTAATTCACGTCATAAAATCACTGGGGGTCATGGTTTCTGAGTTTAAAACACACCGTATAAATAATTATGTGTTCACGCGCGACACACGTTTCCGGAACCGGTGTCGTCATAGAAAAATAACAATGGAGGAAACTGTAACAATGAGAGTGGCGGGACCTGTCGATTTCACGTTCACTTCAATGATTGGAGAGGCATTCAATAAGCTAAACTGAGGATGAATAAGAGCAGCGTCAATGAGACATAAAGATCATCAAATTTTAAATGATGTTAAAGTGCTAAACATTAAAGGGAATTGGTTTGTCATGATTTATGTGAAATCTCTTTAATTAATATGTTAATCAATTACGTAATATGAACATCAATAGTGAAATCAGCTCTTTTGTGCAAAAGGGAATTATATGAGTATAAAGTTTGTAGACTGACGTTAAAAGATTTTTTTTTAAATTTAAGGATTTGCTGTTTCGTATATTGAAAGTATACCGATACTTCATGTATTTGACTTCCTCTCTGTCCTTTTCAGTGGGACTGAGCTCAGCTCATAATATAAGAAGAGTCTCTTCGATATTCATATAGCTTCGCTATCTTGACTTAATTAAGCAAAAGAGATATTCTATTTTTGGTAATCCATTGGCTGGGCTAGATGATTGATACGACAATATCACAAACATTGTTGTTTTTTCATAAGCTTACTTACCTATATAATAGAAGATTTCACGCCTGTTTAAAAAGACAGTGCCGCAGATTTAAACACAAAATAAATAATAAAATTGAATTTAAAAATTCAAATAAAAAATCACCAGGGATAAAACAAAAGAAACCAGAAAATAAATAATCGGGTAAAAATTGAATTTAAAATAAAAGACAAAAAGAAAGTTTAGGATACATTTTGTTTGCTTCAATCGGCTTGAAAGATTTCAACTTAAGTTAGTTAATTGATCTTGTGTACACGCGTTCAATTCTTTGACGCCCTAGCAGCGGCCATTATGTGACTTCAGGAAGAATAAAATTGCCTAACCAATTAAAAAAAACTAGTACATATACTATCAGTCAAACACGAATGATAGCCATCCCAGCTAATGTTTAACTTGGGGGCATGGTGCAACCCTCATCTGATGGTAACAAAGAAAACACAATCATTTATATTTACAGCTATTTTCCAAAATTCCCCCTCCCATAAAAATCGGTGCTTTGCTGCGATATGTTCTCAACTCTATTTGAAAATCCCAGATACGCGCTTGATCTAAGCCTTTTGTCAATCCGAACAGGTATTTGTTTTCGCGAATTATGCTTCTCAAAATTACAAAGTACAACTCATAATGATGATGGTCACAACTCCAACATAGTGGTTTTGATGTAACATCTTTGGAAGATAGCTTCTAAAGATGATAGCATCCTACATTAACAAATTGTAAGTCTTCAACTCCCAAAATGACGAAAATACGATACTACTGATTATAGACTCCATAATAATTGAGACAAATTGCATATGACTAATTGTACAACTGAGTGAAAGAATAGCGGCTCTCAACTGCTATTCCAACATCAAATAATCCCATAACATCATCATTAAAGATTCAACAGTCTCCCACAATTATGCCCACAGTTTTATCGTTGTTAAGCTACACGTTCAATCAAGACGTGTACAAATCGAGAACGATAAAACAGCCATATTGAAATTGCTAACATGGCGTGCCTCCATTAACACCGCCAGATTTATACTTATCGATCACATCTTCATTCTCAACGAACCACGAAACTATTTCAAACCTTATGAAATATTAAGCGGTTGTTTTTGTATAGCGTTCTTCCCTGAAGCGATTGTCTCCCCTCCTCAGAATGAGGCTGTTAGAAAGGGATATCACTCTAACTGACAGCTGGTCCGTTATGAGGTGTTCTCTAATCTGATGAAATATGTAACAAGATGAAACCGGAACTCCCGGGGTCGCCATGTTTTGCCAGGTTTCGCTGAAATTTTGGTGACAGTTTCACGAGAAGAGGGACCCTGCTGAGTGTCGTCGAGATGATAATGGTGATAAACTGAAGGTCGCTGTCTCATACTCAATCTGGGCAACGGTACGGTTGACAGAAAACGGGAGTACTTCTCACTGTCTTTACTCCTCTCTAGGGGACTACAACTTCACGGATGATTGATCATAGCCGTGTACCTTAATCGTCATTTATAAAAGTAACTTCTGAAGAATTAGTAATTATCATGGTCTTTGAAGTTTCCATGAATATAAGTTGACTATATGATGTAATATATTGTAAAGTAAAAGTGTTTAACAAAGTTTGATTTGTTGCTATATTCATAGAAAGAAGATTAAAGGCCTAAACTGTTTTAATAAGAATAAGAATTAAGATTTCCCTGATTTATTTGATTTCAAAACTAACTATCTCAACCTCAAAGTATACTGTATTATTTTTCACCTTTAATTTTTAACGTCTATTTTGACGAACGTATACATAAAATTCACTTTGTATTTTCTCAAATGTCAAGTCTATTTGCCCCCTACGTAGACCGCCATAATAATTGTAAAGCGCTTGCTTTGTGACAACTCCAAATATAAGAAAGCTATGTAAATGCCATTATTATTTATTACTATTTTCATTTCTCACACACCGAATATTTAGTTTTTAGTTTTGTGATTAGACCGTTTTTTTTTTATAGAAGTGTGGACAGTTCTGATGAGAAAATCATGATATTATTTTTACGTTGCGAAAGCAAAGGAAAAGAAGAACACGTTAAATGTGGTGCAGAGCTCATTTTCTACTTCGTCAAACTGACTTAAAAACAATGATTTGATTTATCAGAAGAAAAAAACAGTAATTATTGGCTCTAACATAAGCTGAAAGCTGAAAGAGTCTTGTTTGTAACATATCATATTTGCTGCTAAATGTCATGGTTGGACACTCTTATGACACTGTCACAAGTTGAAAACATTGGATGTTACGGATTTCATTTTTTTATACTACTTAACTTTCTTTAGAATAGAGTTATCTCCCTTCGTTTTTAGCGCTGCAAACTAAATATATACATAGTGTCGATAATATTGACGCCATCTCTTGCAGTTAAGTCTCCAGTAAAACAAATGTTAAACATCATAAACGTATGTGCTCATAAAGATGTTATACTAAATTCAAAAGAAATTAATTTTACTTCGCGAAGATTAGACACCGTGAACATTTCTAACCAGGTTTTCTCTAAAAGACGCAAACGAAAAAGTTAGACAGTTAGTATAAGATGATTTAGTTAAATCAGCACGTACAACATAAAGGAAAAAACATTATTTTACGTCTTTTTATTGAGAGTGTGTCGTAAGATAGGGTGGAAAATGTCTGCGTGTCAGTAACCCATCCCCCAAGTGTGGCCATGCATTATAGATAAAGGGCACAAACTGGGCAGACACATAGCTCAGGGTATGGATGGCAGTAACGGACATAACGAATTGAGAAGGATAGAGAGAAAGAAATGTGTACTAAGTTTGAAGTATTCACAAATAAATGTTCATTAAGAGACAGCGCACACGAACAATTCGAAAAATGACAAAAACAATAGTGATTAATAAATGAAGGGTAAAAACAAAAGGTCATAACGAACCAAAAATAATAGGTTGTTTTGCGCAAGATCGTCTAAACAACACGCCAACCATACAATGAAACCTTGTATACTGAATTTTCATATTTACCTTATTGCTTTTGTAAAAATCCTGCATTATAATGTACGTGTGAATAGTCATTCTAAAGGTATGAATAATATAAATGGCTGTCTTGTGTTTTGAAA
>JAUUEB010492482.1:0-10637 GCA_032362205.1 Clione limacina | reverse complement strand
GAGAACACTGACCACACACCACACTGAGAGAGAACACTGACCACACACCACACTGAGAGAGAACACTGACCACACACCACACTGAGAGAGAACACTGACCACACACAGTCTTATTACTTGTAATATGTCACTACAAAAAGTTATGAAAAAGCAATTCACAAAAGACGCTTGTCAAAATAAAATGGTATGCTATACTATGCATTAAATGATGTGTTGTTAGTATTTAGGCTTATCATTGTTGGGCCAAAGGCATACGTTGAACTGTTGCTATGATCAAAGGCAATAAGAACTGTCCTGCTACAGTCTTAGTAATGCTGAATATCAAGAATGTTTAAAAACTATGCTAATCACTGAATTAGTATAAAATAAATGTCTTACTTTTGTCTACATGTGTAGTGACCATAGCTGGCATCATCACAGACACAGTTGTAATCACAGCCATCTTCCCAGTTCTCAGCCTGGAGGTATTGCTTGCCTTTATACTCACAATGATCTAGTGGAACAGACAAATTAAAATTGAAATTGTTTTACACACTTTACAACACAAGAAAGTTATATGAAAGGCAGATTTGCCTCCTGACCCAGGATCCAACAAGTGAAGAGTGACAGCAAATATGAATTACTGGAGAGTGACAGCAAATATGAATTACTGGTTGGGCTATTTGTATCAATTGTCTTTAATGCACGCAAAGGAATAAAAAAAAATCAAACAAAAAAATAAAAAATTCAAATACCTGTTGCCTAGTTATGAGACAGTTGTCTTTAGTGTGTTTCTCCTGTCTTAAATACTGAGTGGTGAGATTGAATACTTAACCCTTTCACTGCTATGACCAGGTTTATTGTTACTAAGGGGCATAAACTTCTTAAATAAGTCATCATGGATATCAGCGAAATAACCCACATTGCATATTTCTTATAAACATTCTGTATCTGGTCTGCATAAATACAACTGAGATTAATCCCTTTTTATTTCAAATGTATGTCAATGGGGGGGAGGGGGAGAGGAGAGAGAGAAAGAGGAGAGAGAGAGAGAGAGAGGGGAGAGAGTGTTTTGCTAATATCTAAGAATGTGGTCAAATTGTTTGACCTCAAATTTAGTCAAAGTATCTTGGAATATTAACTTTTTGATCAAAATTGAAATCTAATTAAAATGTTTGATGAATTTTGCTTTTCTGCATGTTGACATTGTTTTACTAATCAACACAGATAGTAAGGTCAGCCCCAGTTAAAATGGGACATGATAATTTGAAGGTATTCAATGTCTTTACAAACATTGTGGCAACCCTTTAAACTAAAAGAATTAAAAATTAAACAAAAAAGACCATTCTATTATGATCCATACATTAGTTGCACTGACAGAATTTTCACCAAGTTACTATAATTCATCTTTTCTGCATTTCTGATCCAAAAAAAGCAGTTGACTTACTAATTTCACCAGTTGTTTGGATACCAGAAACTGCTGTGGGTGCAGCAATGGTTGTGCCTGTTTGTACCACACTGGCTTGACCTCCATGTGGGCCCACAAGACCAGTACCGTTAAACCTTAATGATGGGCAGAAAAAAACATATTCAAAATCTTTGCAAGAAGCGTTTGAATAAACAAAAGTAAATGCCCAAAACCAATATCATTCCCTTGTGATGCTTTTCATCAACAGCCTACGTAAGATTAACACATTTAACAATGACTTACAAATGCACATTTTACTTGAGTCTAGTATATTCATAATTATAACAGTTTAATTTCCTTAAATTTTTATTTGAGATTTAAATGATTTGGAGGTTAGCCAAAAGGCCTGACGTGTGGGAGTTCCACGACAACGAATATCATAGCCTAAGGTTAGCAAACAATCCAAATCATTTATGAAACAGGCTTTCTACATGCACTCTTGAATCAAAAGGTTTTTTGTATATAATTCAAGATATGTTCTCGAATATTTTGTTGACGAGGTGTCATATCCCCCTGCCCTCCTCCAAATACAACCGCAGTCTTCACTTCTGCATTCACAAGACCAAAACGTCAACACAAGTCATATGACTCAGCAAGTTGTGCCAGGTTATTCTTAGACTAATCATTGAAGAAGGTGATGTAAAGTTACCAAAATATCAGAGTATATTTCAAGTCTTAGAAGATAAACCTTCTATAATTGTCAAAGTTTCTTCTTGGTATTTCAAGAAACTTTTTGATTACAAAAAGGCCAAAATGCAGACTTTCAGCAGACACCTATTGTTGATGTAAAATGTCCTAGGGTTAAAGCATTTACGGGAAAAACCCATCACTACTTGTGACAACAAGGGTTTTTCACTAGGTTGAGGTATTTTCCCATGCAGTGGTCTATAAGTAATGTTGTTGACTCATAAACATTTGAAATTGGTATAGGTGCCTAGCATATTCACCATGGTCAATAACTCTCACCTGTCTTTAATAGCTGGTGGTGCTACTGGTCGGTTGTCAGTAGTGTAAGGCACAAAATGTGGTACAGGAACTATGCTTGGGTCAGCACATTGTGGCTTCATGCAACAAGTGTCATCTGGATCTGGGACCTTTGTGCATCCTGCTGGTACCTGGGCATAGTTTGGACACCTGCAGAGAGAAGAATACGTAAGTATTGCTGCGAAGCTTTCTGATGTAATTTGTTTCCTAAATGTGATGGTCAATAGCTAAATCCTATGCACAGTCACAGAAAGTATAATATGACATTGCATATTCCTCGATCTTCAATCCACCTTTTCTTAATTTACTTGTATTATCACGTTTTTTTTATCAATCCTCCAAAAAAGTGTATCTTCAAGCAAATTTCTCTTAATTACTCCTCAAGAATAATTACAAAAAATCAATCAATCTTTTTCTATATTAAGGCCTGTTATATATTGACTGTTTTTAGAAGAAAATGTGTCCAGTTTAAATTAGCATTTATTTATGGGTGCACAAGTAAATATGGTAAATAGTCATAAACACTAAAGCCAAATGGTATCACCTCGTCCTGCACTTGGTGCGGCCTGTAGCAGCATCCAAACATTCACACGATTTACTACAGCCATCATTCCACCTTTGACCTTGTACATACAGCTGACCATTATACAAGCAACCATCTGAGAAGTCATCATAATATTCAAATGAATAGATTTTAACAAATTATATTATTCTTTTACCATTATATCTAATTTTAAAAAGTTGCCAAAACCGGCAAAAGTAAATCAAAGCAACAACTTTGCCTAGAAATATAGTCCAATTTGGCAATGCATTCTCTACAAATAATCTTGTAACTTATTGTGACTATTATGCAGCACTCGTATATGAAAAGAAAAAAGTACTAAAACTTAGAAGATGAGCTACCATCTTTATTCTTTCAAAATCTTAAGTAAAGAAATAAGACATTGTCTCTTACCTAGTTTAGGAGCATTATCAGGAGACTGGCCGGCACCAGGAGCATAAGCAGCCCCTGAGGGTTGAGTTGGTGGTACATATCCTGCCGATGGATCTTTCTTAATATTTGCACCATTTCCCAGTGTACCAACATTGTTCGAGCTGGACACAAACGTACCAGATGGGCAGTTGATGACATCACACGCGTCACCTGCAACCTGCTGTACTGAACATGTGGGTGGCAGATTGGTGTATGTTGGGCAACTGTCAGCAGGAAAACAGGAAATGGGAGAATAATGTGCGACAAATCATTAATTAAAAGACAAAATGCTGTATATCTAAATAAAACAACTATATGTCAAGCTGTTTCCTTTCTAAAAATAAAACATATTCAGTCTGAAGATCTACTTGCAAGGTAGTGAACCTACGTAGACAATGAGTGTGTATTTGTATTTTGCATCCTATCAAAAATATATTCAGGAATGAAAGATATGTATGTAGAATTAAAAAGATTTCAGTTTTAATGACAAACAAGTTCTACATCATGGAGGCTGTATTTGTATTTGACAGTATCTAAAGTGCTGATTACTGGAAAACTCAGCCCTCTTTTACCGTGTATCAACTTTCACAATAAAAGTCAGGCCTCAATTTTCTCCAGGGTTTCAAATTATTTTTCCAAAAGACAAACCCAGTTAAAATTGGTTAATTCAATTTGATACTAAGAAATTCCTTTATTCTACTTGAAGCTTGTGACGAATATGCTAAAATATTGCATAACAATGAATTTTAGTACAAAGTAAATCTAGGTAGCTAATTGCAGATTACCATCACCTATTGAACTTTGTTTTAGAATTATAATTAGGGCTAAAATATGGACTATCCAAACCCAACAAGTTAAAAGCTAAAAAAGGAAATGAATGGCTCATTTAATCAAAACTCAATTGATATATTGTTATTGAAGTTTAATAGAAAAAATGTGTATCTTATCATGATGTTATTAAAGGGAAACAGTCAAGTAATAAAAGACATTATTATTGTTAGTACTGTTGCCACTCACAGTGATGTACATCTGTAATACCCAGAGACTGCATTCTCACATATGCACTGTTTATCTGATCCCACAAACCATGACTCTGTCTGTGAGTATTGACGGCCTTGGTACAGACACTTATCTGGATCACACAAGAACAAATAATGTGTACAATAATTTATCAAAATATGAATCATATGTTGGAGGAGGTATTCAATCCCAGTTTAAAATCATGATCAAGAGACTAGTTTGAGTTGTCTGAAAATCTACGTTCCATTCAAAATGTTCAGATAAATAAAACATTCGAAAAAGTAAATCACACTTCAACACTCATGCGTTGGGTATAAAAAAAGCATAGATTATTTCTAAAGCAATCAATGAACGCCTACAATGGGTGACTAATAATTGTAAAATTTATATCTATAATACTTAAACAATACTTCGCTTTTTTATATCCAAAGACAATGCAAAAGAGTGCAGAATACTTTTATCTGTTGGATTAGATATGAATAACCCAATCATATTACTAATGAAAAAAGAAGTTCCATCCACTCAAAATGCGTTCGGATTTAGATATTTCTGAATAAGTCTGTACAATCATGTGGTAGAACATTGGATCTTAAACCATTAAGCCAAAGTCACATTTCCTCTTTTTGGACATCAGATGTGGTTTCTGTTGTGATGCGTCTAATGTCTGGTGGTCATTCACACAAAAATCTTGTATCTCAAAAATTTAAAGCTTAAATGAGCAAAAAAACACAATGTTTCTATGTAAAAAAGCTTTTTGGATGTTCAGGTAGGAAAGCTATTACTTTGACTTTAAAATGATTGGAAACTCCCTCATAGCAGAGTACACAACCATGTAAGATGGTGCAGCTATGACAAACCTCTATTGAATCCTTTTAATTTGTACTGACCAATCAAGGCATAAAAATCTATTGAAAACTTTGCATGAATTAATGTTCCAATGTACAAACAAATAAACTTCAGATGTCCTCACCATCAGGGCCAGGGGCTGGTCCAGTGCCTGTGAAAATAATAAAAGAAGAAACTTTTGAAATGAATAATACAATTAGTTTTAAAAAAAACACATAAAAGAGAACAAAGTATGAATATTTTTCAAATTGTGGGGATCGAATCCCAGACCATCAGATTTAAAGTCTAATGCCTGAACCAATAGACCATTGCACTTCCAGTAAAGCTATACAGTTTCGAATCTCAACTATCACGGTGAACAAATGGAAACAAAAACAATATCTGTAAATCTCATAAATGAGGAGATTACGTAAGACACAATTACACAAATATTTACACCCTTTCTCATCTTCTAGGTAAAGATAACCAGATTTATTATTTAAACATCAATTGTACGCACTCACTGAAAACATTTAATGGAAAAAATCAACTAACCGCAAAGTCCACAAAAATCTCTGCAGTTCTGGAATGCCCATGAAGCATATTGTACACAGGCTGGTTTCCCATAGAGACCACAGTTGTCCAGTTTGTCCACACAAGGAGGCTGAGCCACTGGGGTTTGGCCTGGTAAAAAATGAATACATTGGCTAAAAATAGGAAATACCCTGGTAAAATATTTAAGTTTACTATAAAGAACGAAACCTCTAGTTTAAAAAAAAGAAATTGTCCTAGTAACAAAAAACTATAGAAAACATTCCTTATTATTTTGTTTCTAGTGGTGTTCATTATAGGCTCATATTTATAAAATGGGCTTTTTTATTTATCAGCTGTGCATGTAATGTATGTGAGTACAGCTCTATGCCCTAACCCGAACACAGATAACACAGAATACTAGGACACTTTATGTTAGGCTATTCTATTAGTGAAGATGTGTAAGAACTCCAATTCATTCTGCATGAGAAAACACAATGTGAATATGTCAACAAACATGATTTTCTCTTAACTTTTCCTTTATGTGTGTATCATTTTAAGTCCTTGCTTATTCATCAGTAGCAACACAAAAATTTATTTTTACTATAATAAAATGAAAGACACAGAACAAAATAATCTATATATTTTTCACACCTGCAATATCAACTTTAAAAAAAAATTGCAATTGGAACTATTCATTGAGATTTTTTTTAGCGGGCAATAAGCTAAATCATAAACTAATACAAAAGTATGCATCAAAACAATGAAAAGTGCATTTAGGTCAAAATGGCCCAGAATATTTTAATTATGTCTTTCCTTGTTATTTTATCAAAATAATCAAAAGATTGTAAATTAAGTTATCACCTACAATTTAAAGAACTGGGAAAGTTTTCAACTTTAGAAATTCATCTTAATATAAACTAATAATTTAAATTAGCGTAGACTCACCAATGCCATTAGAGCTGATTGTACCAAGACCAGTGACTATTCCTTGTTGATTCTGAAATTCACAGACTGGAGCTGAACAACAGGCTCCTGGTTTTTTCTCCAATCGACAGTAACTAGGCAATCGAGAGTAAGTGGGGCATCTAAAGGGAAACAAATAAATTAAAATAAAGGCTACAAATTACAAACAAATAAAAAAAGCAATATACAGAAAACAAGGCATGTTCACAATAATGTACTGCTGGCTAAGCCCTTTATCATTTCTTTAAAATCTATCAGAGCTGCTAACTTAATGCATTACAAATAAGTACTCAAGGAATCAAACAATTAGTATTCATCAGTTCCTATCAAACAATTCTCTTCATTTTTTTGTAAAAGCTCTGTGACTCAGGGATTACTATCATCCTTGTTGAACAGATAGGAGATCTAAGACTGCTGAACACAAGTCTGTTTAAAAAACCATAAGTAAAAACAACACTCACAAATCATGACATTCATGTCTTCCTGTACTTGCATCAACACACACACACTGTGCTGAGCAGCCATCTTGCCACTGTTGATCTTGGTAATAGTTTTTCCCACCGTAGACGCATGTGTCTGGGAATAAGCAAGATGTCAAGACAATCAATGACAAATTCACTGGTCTCACATGCACACTTCAATCTTTTTAAATATCATCATATGGTCACATGTATTCCACCAGCAATAACCCGGTTTTTAAACACAAACAGGATGTCTCGTGGCAATGTCTTCCATTACCAGGTCTTTGTGATAGAAAAAAGCAAAGTAATTAATTACCTTATATTGTGGTATATTTGCTTAGAGACTTTTCTTTCCCAACTATCATTCTTACAGTCTAATGAACCGAGTACCCTAAAAAACAAAACAGTGGCAACAGTTTAAGTGAAGTGAAGCAAAAAACACAGTCTAGACACAAGTGTGTCAATCAATAACTTAAGCAAGGTCAGTCCTCTCTTTGCTCTTGACCAAATTGATTTCATCAGAGATGTAAAAGTGTACAAAACAAACCAATAAACACACAGAAAACTTATCGATATTTTTAAGCTTCCTTCTTAATCAACTAAAGTTCAATTTATGATTTTCAAAAGAAAACTTTTAAGCTTGGTTATCATTGTCATTGGTGATGTTGCACACATGCTTCAATATATCCCCAGAGTAAGCAAATAACTTAATTGATTAAAGTTTACTTTGGCAGCAGATATATGGAAAACAAAACAAAAAAACACACTGGTTATCATTAAAAAAGGAATAAACTATTGTGGTATACCAATGCCATTTTTTTGTCCTTTGTTAACACCATCTGTGGTTCCAACTGTTTGTTTAAAATTGCATTGAGGTTGTAGACAGCATGAGCTGCTATCTTTTACCAAGGTACACTCTGATGGGAGGTTGTGGTAGATTGGGCACCTGTGGGATAAAACTTCAACTGTAGGGTATGTTTTAAGAAGCAGTGGATTGTCAGCATTTTTAAGACATTTGATGAATCAAAATAGAAGTGATGCTATACATTTATTTCATATGTCGAATGATATGATTATGTTTATATGTACTAAGAGAAGGTTTGAAACTCATGATACAAGAGTGCACTCATTAAATAGCACTATACATAAGTGAAGACTCATAGTCCAGGTTACTGTCTTTACTTATGTATATATATATGAACAATAAAATTATCACATTTTTATAATGTTATCTTGTCATTTTATACATTTTAACTTTCAAGACTGAAACAAAATTAAATCTAAGATAAGCACTTAAATCACCTCACAGTCAATAGCACTATAAAATTTGACATGAAATAAATAGGAGAAAGATTTTGATATTTGTTTTTTGTTTTTTTGTAGTTGTGACTGGAGAATTGATCAACATCATCAATACACCATTGGAGGAGGAAGATGAACCTCTACTGGCTGTTAACTTTTTACAGGTACACACATTTATTTTTGTGTTCACAATTACGCCTAGAAAAATAATCTCCCTTATTTTTTACTTAAATCTCCCTGGTTTTGATTCAGATTCATGCTACAACATGGTTTTAAAGAGTCACCTTTAAGAAAGTGCCAAGGGTGCAACTGCATATATCTTCATTTGTGATATGATCCTGGTATGAACTTGTATTTATAAAACGTTAAAACATCCCTCAATTGACCAAATGTTCTGACTTTATGCTATTCCAGGCAGACAAGAAGGGTCCAGAGTTTGCAACAACGTACAACAATGCAGCTCAGTCTTTGACTGTTCAATTTTCTACACTAGATCTTATATTACATCAAGGTGTTATTGTCAGGTGAGTCTGTGTGTCTGTTTGTTAGTTTGCCTGTGTGTCTGTTTGTTTGTTTATTTGACTGTATTTTTGTTTTTTCATCTTCATGTTATGTTCATAACTCAAACTTAGTATTTCGCCAATTTGTTTTCTGCCTGTCTGTTTTGTTTGTTTGTTTGTTTGTTTGTTATTTTTGTTATTTCAGGTT
This sequence comes from Clione limacina, assembly GCA_032362205.1. Lineage (NCBI taxonomy): Eukaryota > Metazoa > Mollusca > Gastropoda > Pteropoda > Clionidae > Clione > Clione limacina. The sequence goes on along the minus strand of JAUUEB010492482.1, from coordinate 1,420 downwards.
TCAAAACACCAGGGAGTTATTACAAAATACACCACAGTAAATGAATGCCTAACTTACAGTATCCACACTATATATAACCTTACATCATAAAAAGACATTGATATTTTGAAACCACTATTTGTAAGAATGGAGTAAATCTTGGTAAGGTCAAAAATCAGTTCAAATTATGTAAAGAATCTATAAGTAAAACCAAAAAAAATATTGTAAAAAATAGTTTATTTTAACTTTGACCCTGACTTTATCTTATATAACCTGTTGATGACCTTTATGCTTATATCATTTAGTTTGATGTTATTTGCCAAGAAGTTGCAGCCCCCAGAGCCAGAACCGAGCCAACGTACAAAAACACCATCAATCAGACGTGCAAGTATCAACTCTGCTTCTTCAGCAGTAAAGGTGGCTAGGAGTATCTCTCCAGGTGAGGCGTCATATCTGACAGTTGTATGTGTCTTGATTTATTGTTACGTTGTAAATATCTTGATTTATTGTTACGTTGTCATATGTTATGATTCTAAATAAGCAGACATATGAGCCTAAGATGTAAAACTGTCTTCATATCTGAGATGTGATTATTAAGAGATGACAAGTTCTGCCCTAAAAACAATCATAACCTTTATTTGGTTAGCTGAAGTATTATTCCACATCCTGTATGATGATATGAGAAAAAACTCCCAGTAGGTCATAGGTCGATTTGATATTTGTACACAGCGACCTAGTTTCTCTACTACAGAAAACACTCGGAAAGAAAGTCTGCACTCTGCAGCTTTGTGACAGCGCTAAGTTTGAGATGTATGTGCATATCTTTGCCATGTGGGTGGTTCTTAGAAATAGTTATAGTCATAGTTTTGTGTTTGTTAGTTTGCTTATTATTAAGATAACGTAGGTTTGTATGTTTTTGGAAAATCACCAAACCTTTATAAAATAAGCCCCATGGAATAAATGAATACTTCCGTGCTAAGTTTCTATACCAAATTTATGGCGCACTCGTTTGATATTGATTGATGAATATTGATCTCATTAAAACTTGATCGATTCATCGATATCAAACTGGTGTGCCATGAATTTGATATGGAAACTCAGCCAGGAAGTATTTGATATTTATTGCTATTGTTTGATTATTTCCAAATTAATAACTTTGATACTTGCAGTATATATGGATCAATAGTTTATCTTTAGACATTTTTGTACAATGATTTGGCAGTAATGTGACTTGCATAATATACAGGCTGATTTTTCTAGTACCTGATTGAAAAGTTAGATTATAAAAAAGTAAGACAGATATCAACATCTAGTTTTTAGCTAAACATATGGAAACAGAGGCAGGGAGAGGCACATCCTCCCCCATCTACCAAGAGCTGCTACCCGCTGCTTTGTCATGTGATCATACGTCATCAGATCACATGACAAGCAGTTCATAACA
>JAUUEB010492471.1:0-10637 GCA_032362205.1 Clione limacina | reverse complement strand
GTACTAAGCCACAAAACATTTTGTAGACTGCTATTAGCGATGTAAGGGCAACAATTGATTTGAGATTGTGTAAATCTAGGCAACGCCTGGTAAACCCGCAAGTCTTAACATAAACTTAAATGACCTCTTTGAGTCAATAGCACTGTAAAACCTTACATTACGTTTATGAACATGAGGTTATTTCTCTTAATCCTACTTGATATAGCGTATCTGCCAATCATGCAGGGTACCCAGATTAGATTCACCATGAGATGCAATCGTATGTTTTGGACCTTCTTTGCCATTATCATTCTTATTTTTGACACATGTCATAACTGAATTAGGTCTGTGAATACCACCACAGGGAAAAGTGTTAGAGCTTGAGCAAACTACTCCAGCATTCAAATAATCGCCCATTTCAGGAAGTTCTGCTTGCAGAGGTGATTCCTGGTGCAAGATACTTTTACCTTCTCAGACTAGGTCACCTGGGTTAAGAGCCAATCAAGGGAATGTTCTTGTGTTAGCTACTGGTTTACAAGCTATATGTTAAAACATTTTGGTTCTTCCCTTCTCCTAGACCAACAGGCTTAATTGGCTTCAGAAAGATTCTGACTTTTAAATCATATATCTTTACCTCAGCCAAGACAGCTAAGGCCTGGACACTGTATTTGGAGTCTGAGGCCTGACTGCGTCTCACAGGCGTCTTAATGGTAGGTGTTTCAGGTTTGGCCAGGTTTGTCTCAGACGACTCCTCTCCTGGCTCAGTGTCATCTTCAGCCTCATTTTGGGGTCCTGGCTTCACAGCAAAGTTCTTTCTCAACCAAGTTGTCTGCTCCAGTGAGGAGCCAGCGATGGCTGAAATGGACTCAAGTGCCTTCTGACAGATATCCTGGAGCTCTTTCTGGTTCTTCTTCTCCTCCATGTTAGGTGTCTTCTGCACAAACTCCTGCAGGATACTGAAAAAAAACAGATTTCACATTTCTAGATATAACTAACATAGTTTTAACAGAAGCAAACAGATTTAACATTGCATTTATAAATATAACTTAGGGATGTAAACCGTTCTTGAAAAAAACCTGACAATTAGACAAAAACAAACAAATAGAGCTAAACTGGTGCGTTTTAAGGGACTGGAGAGAGTATCAGAAGTAAAACTTATCAAATTATTATTTAACTATTAAGAAAGGTAGACACTCAATCAGTTCTCTAAAGCCTTTATCCTCCTCTCACACAATTCATATTGGTACAGGTAACATTATCTTTTTTAGGGAATATGTCACGCCTACCATTGTTATTGCCGAAACTGCAATCTTTTTTTGGGGGGAATAGCCACTCAATCCCATCAACTTGTCACAAGTGATAAGACTTGGAGTACCAACTTTAAAAAAGGATTCCAGGGACCAGAATATATTAATCAATCGATATTCCAGTTTGGTATCTGGTAAATTAATGACAATTGCTGATTATCACAATGCCTGTAAATTTTAAAGCACATTAAGCAAGCCACATGTCTGAAAGAATGTTATATAAATTCTATTGCCATCAATTATCAACTTTTTTTCCTTCGTCATAGACCATTTACTGTAATCTTTAGAAGCTTATTTTTAAACATGATGCAGTTAAAAGACTGACTGTAGCAACAAGAAAAGAGCTGGTGGTGAGAGGTTCAGCTGTAGACATTCCTTAATGAGCCCCAATAGAGAAGGCCAAGAGTCCACCAACTGGGCACTGGTAGCAGTCTTGTGCACATAGGCGTAGAAAAACTGTAGAAGGTTCACCTCTAAGGGCAGCCCTTTCTGCTTGATCAAAATCAGGTTGAGTAGTACATGTGGAGAGAAAAAAGTAACAAAATACAGACGTTAATTTTCAAATGGATAAAATCATTACCATGACAGAGAGAAATGTAAAAGATCTAGTACAAGCAAACAGCATAAAGAATCTAATAAGTATCTTTTAAATAAAACTGATGATGAAGTTACAAAAAACTTTCCATTCTTTCCGGAATTAATAATTTATCATAAAAAGTAAAAGGCTATCTTTAGAATTAAGACTTATGGAAATTCAGCGAATATTTATTTCTCACATACTAAACAAACATGAATTTTTTAAAAGATCCCTTTCAAGACTCTCAGTGTTCAGATCATCCATAAGGACAAAAATCTTTTGGGATAACAATAAGGACAAAAGACCAGGTGGCAAACATCAGCAACAACAGGAACAGGATGTTTAGCACAATACTGAGGATGTATTCACTATTGATAATAAGCCTTAAAAAATATAAAATTCAAACAGGAGCCCGGCATCTCTAATGGTCTAATTTGAATAGTTGTGTGTCAATAAAGTTTTCTCTGGAGAGAGGTTCTCCCACAAAAGAAATATGTCTATACATATACCACACTTTCACATTAAACGAATTGAGGCACCCATTACTAAAATAGACACATAAATATAACAAACTAGTATTCAAAATAAATGACATTCTTACCTTGTTTAGTTCACTGGGTGGTGGTTGCTTGATGACATGTTTCACTGTCTGTATGAGTGTATCTGTAGGCAGCACCTTGATGGCACTCACCAGTTCAACAAGAAGCAGCTGGTCTTCACACATGTTCAAGGACATCTAGGGGATCAATGTGATAACTTTAAATAAACACCTCTGCTGTGTTGAAATGACACATACAAATTATTTGACTTTCACAGAAAACTGAATAATTTGTTTCCACATAGAGATGATCAATTTGTTTGAAAATAGTGGATTTTTATAAGAATCATAATCTAATTATTTTATATTGGTTTTTCAAAATACACATGGAGCATTCTTATTTGAACATCAAAGAGGAGATCTTTTGTGAGAGAACAATTTCTAAGATTTCAGGATCAGTCCTCAGCCTCAGCCTCATCACACACCAGGCCAAGTCCCTGTTTTGTCTGCCACACAGATTGTATCAACCAATCAGAGATAAGTCTACCAGGTCACATGACTCAGCGGGAATGACACTGATACGGTAGACACAGTGTGTTCTCTGTGCGCAAGGATGCAATCTTCATTAGACTTTATATGAGGAACTAAAAAACAGTCTAAAATTATAGACCACATGAACATTTGTTAAGTGTTTGTACATGTATTTAGTATGTTAGATGATGGTTCTATGTTTGCATATGATTGTGTCAGAGTCTAAGTTTATAACAGAGTGAATTGTATAACATTATAACTCTAAAACTATCAGAAATTATTTTACAGTATTAACAGAACATCTCACTTGACATATCTAACTATCAGACTATATTTGATTCACACTTCAATTTAGCTTTTGGTCCTTCTGTAACAAAGTAAATAAAACCTAAAATCATAGAGTACATCATTCAAAAACACAAAAATCATCAACTCAATAATCAAAATATAAATGATATGTCAGTACTCTAATATCAGAATCTTCCTATAACATACTTTAGTTGTTTCATGAGGGACGTGATATGATATCAGGTAAAAACTAATGTATAAAATAGATCAGAATATTGTTTAACCTTTTTATAGCTAGATGATGCAGTAGCGCTTTTCTTCCTTCTATCATTCCATGCTACAGCAAAGGCAGCCAGCAGGTTTGTTCCATGTGACAGGGAAATTGGGCTGAGCAACTCCAGAATGTGTTGTCGCACTTCCTAAAAAAGAGAAATATAAATAATGAAGGAAAGTGTTTATAAGAATTGTGTGGACCTCAAAGTGTTAGGTAGAAGTCAAGTAAAGTTTTGTAATTAAAAACCTCGAACAAATTCTCTGTCTTTGTATGAGGTGTTTTAATTATAAAAATTAACTTTAAGGACAGTATTGTTATTTGTAAAGGTGGAATTAGGGAGAAATTAATATGTTGTATTCTTCTCTTTACATTTTCCATTGACCAATAGAAGTAAAAATATATTCATCCATAAATGTTCTTAAAAATTGTCATGAAATTGATGCAGAAGGAGACAATGGGAAAACAACAAGATTTGAGAGTAAGAAAGCAGTAGTGGATCTAATGAAGCTTATTTATTCTTACTACCTGGAAATGACAGATTCTATTAGCCAATTTTGTGTTATAAGAAGATTTACAAGTATCGAAAATGAACATGATTGTTTCCCTAAGAAGGAAAGTAAGAGGTACAAATAGGCAATGAGAAATAGTATGTGCTATACAAAGGCTAACCATAAAAAGCAACAGCTAAATTGCAAAAAGGAAATAAAATTAGAATTCAAAATAAATTGTTCAACACGTCACTTTGCTGGAATATTTTTGCAAATACTTCTGTTTAGGAAGGAATATTGTTTAACCTTTTTAAGCTAGATTCTAGCGTTTTTCTTCCTTCAGTAGATCTGTTCATCCAATATTGTGATTATAATATTTCTAATATGTCTAGCTAATATTACTGAAATGATCATCTTACCTTGTAGTCCCCAACATAGGGATGACTGGTGCTGGGGACCTCAGTCTCATCACTGCTGATGGTGACAGTTTTCCAGAGTGTGGCCATGCAGGCCATTATACGAGGCAAGATACTGAGCAGACGACTTCTGGCTTCTAACACTGGAGGCACAGGGGCATAGTCACGGGTGGGACTTGGCTCCTGGACAGGAAACAAAGATATGGAACAATAACTACATATACCTAACTTCTTCTTCTGAGACAGATACAGGCAATATTTTATCAGTCCAAAAGCTGGGCATCACCTGTAACTACCTTTAAACGGTACAGAGGCTGAAGAGCAAATGTCAAGCTGCTAGATCATTAACAAACTACAAACAAAAATCAGTGATCGTACCTGTTATTGCTCAAAAAATCACAACTCTGACTGAGAAGTAAAAGTGACGCCAAAACTGGCAACATTTAACAAGTCATCCATCAAAAACCAATAAGATGCATAAAATATCTGTCACTAAAGGATCACAATATTTTTAATTATTTTCTAAAGTCAGACAGTGGCAATTGTTTTTGGTGGAGAAAATCACCAAAGTGTTTACAAAACTGCTAATGTAAAATTGGTCAATTGACCAAAGTTCACTTTGTCCATGCACAAATCTAACAAAACAAAAAGAGCCTCACAACAATCCTATACTAATCTTTGACCATAAATTGCAATACCTTTCCTGTCAAGGCTGGGTTGAACACATGTATAAGATTGGTGAGTATCTGACCAGCACTGGCAGACTCTGTGGAGATGTTGTTGGCTGTGGGTGCTGGCTGACCAATGGACACTGGGCTGATGTTGTCCAACAGGCAAAAGTGACACATTGTTGTTAGACTCTCCAGCATCTGGAGCATGTGGTCAGGTGGAACACGCTGCATGCCAGATCTGGTACAAAAAGTCATAGATGAGTCACTGAATATTCAACACAAGTAATGAAAGCAATACAATACAATGTGCCTACAAATAAGGATTTGTCTGTCATTTCTACATGATTTCCCTCTGGTCTGACATTACAGGAATGCATTTTTCTCAGATAAGTAATTAGAAATAGAATAGAAGAAGAGGGTTTTTATTTCCCAATACGGTTATTTCACAGAATGGACTTTCTTTAATCTTGCCTTCAACAGCTTTTGTAATTTTTTCAATCAAATAATATTCAACTATATTAATATTCAGCCTTACAATCATTACATAGCTAAAACTTAATGCAAATAAACAAACAGTGAAATAATATCAAATTTCTGTTTAAATGAATAAAATAAATAACTACTATAACTACTTCCATCCTACTCCATAAAAACTATTAAGCTAGCTAAAGCTGTAATACTCACGAGTGCTGCTGGCGTGTGACCTCCGAGGCTAGGAGATCCAGATTTCTGCAGAGCTGCAAGACAACACAGAGCACAGTGCGGGACAGTGCTTTGCCCATGTACGGCATGGCAGATGTGACCAGACCTAGCCAGTGTCTGTGCAGGTGGCTCTGATGGTGCTGCTTGAGTGCACTCCACACAGCTGAGAGAAACATCTCTTGTTGGATGACTGGCAGGGCAGGGTTGTAGTGCACATTCAGCAAAGAAGACTGAGGAAAGACAAGAAAATTGTTAAGGTGTTTTCTAAAACTTAAAAGTACAATAACAAAAACACGTCCCTTAATCAACCAATACAGTAATTTTACATTACATCAAGTGATCTCTTCACCTTTGGGGAAACATTTCTGTGATCTTTGAATTCAATTTTAAGCTTGAGAACATTAACTTTTAACCTCATTTCCCCAAAAGTTTCATTATGGGAGTAATAACTTTAGTTATAATTAGCTTTAAACTTTTCCCATTAGATTTCAATCAATTTCTGCACATTTTTATGGTTATTGGATCTACCTAATTTTTAAAAAAAGAGGGGGGATTCAAAATATAAAACAAGAGTCATATCTTTAAACAAATTGTCACAAATCATTACAAACAATAAAATTTATGCAAGCTATATCTCGCTCTTTCTTACTTGATAATCTTATATGTAGCAGTCTATATGTACACTGTACAAAAATAACTCTTTAATTTTGTTTCTTACGTGGAACTAAACTCAATTAAAAATTAAATTCTGTAATGTAATGGTGATATAAAATCAAACATGTATAAATTACAACAAGAGTTATTATTTCTTATCATTTTGAGCATAAACTTTTAAAGAATACAACAATTAATTTCTCCTCACAGAAAGATGTGTGCGTTGAGACTCGCCCCCTGACATGTCGCCTCCACCTTTGATGACTCGAATCTGCTCCTCAAGCATGACCAACACCAATACAAGCTGCAACAACTTGGTCTGGAATGTATCGTTGACCCCAGGGTCAAGGCTGTTCTCATTAAAGTCAATAATCATCTCTGTCAGTTTCACAGTGTCCCTGGTGAGTCATCAAAAGTCATACATCAAAGCACTACTTCAATTACAAATCTTTAAAGCAAATTGAGTAGGAGTTTTTATCTTTAAATTTTGCCCTGTTGAGTCTTTTTCCGCAAATCTTTCAAATTCTTATCATCAAAGCATCTATAACATACAAAATTTACGAATAGAATATGAATTTTATCAGCCAATTAAAAACAAAATGGGTGCTAGATGATGTCTACCTCAAAGGATTTGAGGGTTCGTACACAGACAATTGAAGAGCGTTTTACTTTTGGGTATTTGCAGTTGTTGAAAATCGAGTTTTCTCCCCTTCAAAACGTTTGAACCATTTTTGGTGATACATGAATAGTCGGAATCCAATTTGGACAGAACATTTATGACATATCTATTTTTAAACTACATATATAATTTTAAGCTAAATTTTCTCTCTGGCCAAAAGGATTAGAACAAAATGTGAAAACTGCAGACAGCAAGTTTTGGAAAAAATGCTCTTTAATTACTCTTGCACGTTGGTTATACCAGCACCATGTAACAAAATTGTCTTGATTTACTTTCACAAACAAATTTTTATGTAATAAGTTTTCTTTTCACAGTAAGATCAAACCACTGACCTTTGGTCACTCTGAATTATCAATTAAGTGTCTACATCACTCAACCATCGTGCCCTTAATTAATCTTAATGTGAGCAGTCTCAACATTTAAGTAAATCCATAACAATCTGTTCTCCACACAAACCTGTTGTAGCTTGGTCCTGTGTTCTGCTTGTTTTTATTCTTGCCGCTGGTATTGTTGTTACTGGCATTGGCAGGTGCACTTCTACCTTGGTTGTAGACAGAGGCCAGCATGCAGTGCAGTAATGACTTCTGCAGCTTGCAACGTGATAGCAGGTCTGAGATGTAAGACACAAAGTTCTTGCCGCTTTCTTTCATAATGGACAGTAACTCAGCAACGAGCAGGGTTAGGATCTCTACACCAAGGATGTGAACCTATAGACAAAAAGAGAACAAATTCCTTTTGTACTAAGCATACCTTATAAAGTATAACATAATAAACCTACATGCATGGTGGTTCATGCATTCTTTTTTTTGGAATACATCAAAGATGTTACTTAGGCATTAATTGAAGCCTCTGTTTGAAAGGTTTGTAATACAAATTGTATGTGTTTAAATAACCTTTCTGTGAGAAGGCAGTTCTACTGAAAACCAGGTGTTCACAAAAGTTTGAAGGCTGTTTTCTCAAAAAACTTTTTTCTCATATCAGGGCTATAGAAGGCCATAACTACTCCATTTGTGTTTTTTTTTATTGAAATAACTTCATATTTGTTCCAGATGTTCATGAGTGTGTCTAGATGTGAAAAACTTACAAAAATCCATTACTGAAATTTGCAGTATGTAAAACGTTGTGATTGGGAGAGTCAGAAATGCTAAGATACAACTAAGACATTAAATTGAATCATTGTAAAAATGAGAGAAACAAAACAAACCATCTTGTTGCCGAGTAGCTCCTCCGCTGTCAATTTGCTCATCATGAGGTTCGGGTAGTAGCCACGGACAAAGTACAGACACAGTGAGATGACAATCTCTACAAACATATTGCTGCGGTAGCTTGACATCACCTCTGGTGGAAGGTCCCCAAAGAAGTTCTTTCCAAACACAGACTTTCTGTGACGTCCTGACATTAAAAAGAGAGTTTGAAATCAATTTAAGTAAGACAGTGAATAAGTGAAAAAGAGAAAATTGTCCTATTCCCAATCATTTGGGACTTTAATTAAAAAATAAAATCTCATCCTTTTCCCCCACCTCCGATTCATTTGGCACTCAAAAGATGCAAAAAGAAAAGAAATTGAAAAGCAGCAATAGTGTTAAAATAATAGAATATGTTCTCTGACAGACTTTATTCTATGAAATATGCATATAATCTGCTAATTAGTATTTCCCTGAGTGTAATCTGTTAAGAACTAGAATACAAATTGAAAGTTAAGATACCAATGACCCTATTGCGAGGACCCTAGTTTAAGAAATATATTAATCATGTTCTGGGGCCCTGTGATAGTAGCCTGATAGGTCACATTTTCAAGAAATTGAGTGATGATGTTCATCTTGGACTGTAAAACTATACTTTATTGTGTTAACTCTTAACTGATTGAAATCAAATTCATTTTCATTCCAACTTCTATCAAAATTGAACAATTGATTAACTTTGCACATCTTTTTCTTAATTTTACTCTCATGTAGTTTATCAGGCCCCTTTATGATGTCACATGTTATGCTGCTGGTGTATGCCATAGACTTACCTAAGAGTGACTGCAGCTTTGTCAAGTGAGGTGGTCGAACTGAGCTGATGCTTGTGGTGGCCATGGCAGTGACCACAAGGCGAGGGCAACTCAACAACATGGCCCTTATGGTCGAGAGAGCGTAAATTGTACGTTGGTAGTCAAACTTCTGGCAGTACAGCAAGATGTGCATGTGAAGTTCATGGATGTCAGTGGTGGGGTCAAGGTCACGGTGGTCTACGGCAAGGTGGTTCATGTCTCCATCTTGATCAGGGGACTGGCTGCTGTTGCTGCCATCTTGGTTGCTGGTGCCGGACATCATACTGCTTGTCATGCACCCATCTAGATTGTCTAGTAACATGGGTTTCATATCACTACTCTCACTGCATGAGGAGCTTGAGTCTGTGTCACATCGTCTGAGATCATCCAGGCTTGGGGAGCTGCCAAAGGAAGGAGACTTGATGATAAAACTTGTCTCAGCTTCTCTGACACCATTTTTTCTGCTGCTTTGAACAACAGCAGAAGTGATAAGATCCTGGACAATCCATCTGGCTATGTCTTCTGAGCTCAAACCCTCAACATCTTCATTCCCATCAATGCAGTCCGTCTCTCGTTCTTCTTTCTTCTCTTTCTCACTCTCATGGCTCCTACTAGACAAACCTTTTGAAGTGTCTTCTGTGGCTTCATCTGCCACACTGTCAGAACTCTCCATCACCTCGGCACCATCAAAGAAAATACCTTCCTTCTTACATGTGTCACTATTCAGCCTCTTTACACCGTCCAGGTTTGGCATTGACGCAGACTGAGGGAAATCATAGCCATCAAAGATGAGCTTGTCAAGAGAACTCTCCGACCCAAAAGGATTGATTCTCAATTTGACGTCTTCTGGGTTGACTCTCTCAAAAGACAGGTCTGTGACAGAATGTGTGCGGACAGGTGCCGTGCTTGGTCCGGTCTTGTTGTTACTGACCGCCAAGGCATATGACTTGATATCATCACAAGACTTGTTGTACTTCTTGCCTGAACCTTTGGTCTTTCCCTGACTGAGATGGTAGATGACATTGCCTCCCTCAGAGCTGATGGCATAAATCTTTGCTTCCATATCCTCGATACCATCTTCTGATATTGACACACGTTTTGGTTTGTGAACATTCACATGCTGTATGGAGATTCTGAGGAAAGAGAAACATGCAGTGATAGGTTTTTCAAAACTTGAAGCAAGAAATAGTATTGAAAAAGATAGTTTTGTGATGTTGAAGTATGGTGGATTGAAAATGGCATAATACTGCTAAATGAGTTTCATGATCAACCTATGTACGTCACATGTACTGTTGAGTTACTGATGTATCCTGTAATCAGTGCTTCCAATGAGGATTTGTAAAAGTGAAGGATTTTCTTTTTAAACGCGGGGGTCAAGGAGAAAAATTTCAATTTTGACATAAAACAGACCAAAAAATTAGCTTTTCAGAGCTATATCAGGCCATAATGAAGAGTTAAAAAAGACAAAATGAAGGATTTCCTTCAATTGAAGGACAATTGG
>JAUUEB010492460.1:0-10637 GCA_032362205.1 Clione limacina | reverse complement strand
AAGAACCAATGTGTGTGTATATTTTACATAATATATTGCCTGCATATTTCTTCTTATTCCTCGTTAAATTGACCAGTATTGAGTGTAAATTACATGTCATGTATATCGATTAAAGCGACCACAGTTTTTTTTCCTTATTAAAACCATTGGTATCAGCTAGCAGAAGTCTCCTATGCTGCGATATAATTATCATTTGTACTTATCCCCCTTTGTATTGGGGACTACAGAACTCGCAATGGCAGTCGTCTATGAGGGGCCGGAAGTCAGAGTCAGTTCATACCCTGTGGGAATTATAAGAACAAAGTTCCGCCCCGGTACTACCATAGGAAATATTGTTGTCATCATACGCAAATTTCTGTTCTGTGTTCAATAAACGATTTCAGTAGCTCAGAACCTATAGTGACCTTGTTTCATGGAATTCCCTCGTTGCCTATGTCAACTCGACTAATTTTAGATAGCTTCTTTAGAATGACGTCATATCTTTGATATGTTTGATAATTCAAGACAGCATCAGATAAGAATTGTACCCCGTCTTGTATGTTGAAAGAGTAATTACACATTATAGTAATAGACATTCTATGATTTTAGTATATATACCTTCTTAACAGTGATATTTGGAAACCCATCTAACGAGGAACAGCGTATGCTGAAGAAATTAGGAGAAAAGCCGTAAAAATGCAATCACATATTTTCTCTATTTTCGCTTGAGCATGGACTTTGAAAGAGGGGTTCGCACATTTTTTACTGTGACCTGTATGTTTTTTACTGTTTATATCAATAGAAAATCTTCTATCATACCATCCCTTGCATCAACATGTGTTCAAAGAATGTAATGAACGTTTAAATAAAGATTTTTTTAGACGGAGGTTCATCCCGTCTACCACATAATCTTACAATTGTGGGTGTTGGATGAATGATACTTGGCCAAATTCAAACATAGATCCCATTCAACATTATGTGTCTTCATTTTGTATATGTGGAGCTTCTTTGTCATATATAAATAAAGTTGAGAACTCATCTCATATCTGGTATGGTGGCAAGGAGTTCTGAAATTATATGCAAACCTAATCCAAACTGCACACATAAATGATTACGAAATCTATCCAAACAGATGTATACCAACGTAACCTTATTTAAATTTCTCTGCTTTGGAGACTGTATGTACTGTTATTTCTATCAAAATATCGATAAATATTTCTCAAAACAATATAATCATAAATGGGTTTTTTTAAGTCAAGAAAAAATATTATGTAACATAGGTTTTTTGTTTTCTAAAGAGTTAATGGTAACTTTAATGTATGTGATTCTCATGTTCCATTAGTTCCCATACATATACGCACAACTCACCATCATGGTAAAATATAAAACAAAAAAGAACTGTTCATTATAGTCAAACTTCAATACTGTGTGTCGTAATCATGACGTCGCAACGAACTCTTTGGGGTTTTGATTAGCGTGATGTCGCAAATAACTTACTTTGAGATGTAGCTAGCCAGCAACAATGGGAATATTTTAAAAATTCCCTAAACGCTCCCTCAATTATTCGTTATGGTCACTAAGCTCCATCTACTTGCAATATTATAATCACACACATTCAGAAGTGTAATATCCGCTTCATTGTGTCAGATTTCAAAGCGCACAATAGGAAAGTGGATAGCGCGCCGGACTTCTAATCAGAAAGTCTAGTGGTCGAATCTGGGCCGTGGATGACATTGCTATTTTTCTTGATATTTTTGTTCTTATATATTGAAAAATGTAGGGTCTCTTTACACGTTTTTTCTATGAAGTTTTGGATCGAGTCTTACACGTTCGGAGAACGGGAAGTTTACTAGTGTCAATAATAGAGGAAGTAAAAGAAACAGTTAAACGGACAAGTTGAACATGACGTAACGAGAAAGAGATAGGGTCAAGACGGGAAAAAAAGAGACATCGTCGCGATAGTGAGCTTTTCTTAACAACAACTTGAATGCAATGAGATTTAATTGGATGTGTAAAATACTACTAGTGTTGTGTAATGAGCTGAGGTTCACGTTACGGGGCGTTATTGTCTAGACGCGTTGTTGTACTAATGTGGGTAATGGCTAAACCAATGTATGTGGTATGTGTCATAAGACAGATCAATATACAGCAAGGCTAACAACACTGTTTGTCATTAATGCCTTAAGACAGAGCACCACGCCACAAGGCTAACAACACTGTATTTCATATGTTTCCTTAAACGTTTCACCATGCCACAAGGTTAACAATATTAAGTGTGTACATACATATCTTGAAAAAAGAGTTTGAAAAGTTGAGTCTCCTGAAAAACTATGACTTTTTAAAAAGTTAATGCTCGGATAGGCAGGGTAAAGTGAGAACAATATAAATTTGTCATATAAGCAAACCATGAAAGTGTATTTGAATATGAATCCTAAAAAAATATTATGTTATAATGCCATGTTTTAATCAAGTCATGTTGCATCTTTTTTTCTTACCACGTGTAAAGTGTATATACAATTTTTGTTGTCATATTTATATACTTCGATTTACACAATTTTATATCTTTTTCTTTTGATTTTGAAATTCAAAATCGCATCACAGTTTCTCAATTACTTGTGTTTATTTTATAGAATATTTCATTGTTGCCAGTACATTAATGGACGTTACTGGGGCGTAGCTAGATTATTTAGAAATATTAATGAAACATATTAAATTAAAAATACAATACATCTATATATCTCTCTCCCTCTCTAACTCTCGATTGTAATGTTAAGCTAAGACTGACCACGGCGGAATCTGAATACTACACCTTAGTACACCCCCCCCCCCCAGCCAGACACACATGTATCACACAATCAAGCACATAGGATGCACTTTCAATCAGTGCAATTAATTTTAAATTGTATTCATTTTGATTAACATATAATGTGTTAACGAACTGTTTTTACAAATATGTGTTATTGTTTGTTTACCTCATAATTGTTGTTTCCTGCTCGATATTGTGCCATTCGGAAAAAGGCTAGGAATTACACTAAATAGCAAGCAAAATTAACAACATTTAAAATAAATCGCAAAAAGTTCACCGGAAGTCGAATATATATATAGTTGTGTGAAATATCATCTGAGTTAGGGTGACCAGGGGCTACTGAGTTAGCTTTGTCCGAGAAAAGTAACGGTATAATAAATAACATAATAATATTAAAATCTTAAAAAAAAGTATTATTACGTAGAGTAATCGAACAGAAAACAAGAACGCTCAGAGAAAACACAACAACAAAATTGTTAAAACTTTATGGTAATCACTGATTTTAATTGTAAGATAGCTACGCCCCTGGGACGTTAAGTATACTGATCGTTCAGAGAATGTGAATTAAACATAACTTTTGAAATACTTTATTCTTGTCGAATGGAATAGTATGGCAAAGCAAAGTCCTTTCACGAGGGCTTGAACATTGGTGAGACAATCTCCCTTTTATTCGTTTTTCATTCCTGGGGTTTAATTAATGTTACAAAATTTTGTTTCACTTAAAAATATTACATAAGCAGGTCGTGTAAATCTGTAGATTAAGAGCATAGTGAATCAAAGGCTCCCTACACAAATGGATTAGTTATTTGTTGTGCAAAAGGAAAATGAAGATAGTTAGTGGGGGTGGATCTTCAGAAGAGGCACCAGTGTTGTGTACCCAAAAGTATGGTTCTAGGACTGATTATAGTTCTTTGCCATATCAACGACCTACGATCATATACGATCAAGTCACAAGTAATAATCCTTGCTGACGATTGTCTACTATATGGATCAGTACAAACCAGAGAAGACCATTCACCCCCCCCCCCCCCCCAATGAAGAATGTCTTAACTGACATGAACTAAATTTTGCGAAAAATGAGTTAAACTTTCAACACCAAGTCCGTTGTAATTAACACACCAACAAATGTCGGGTTTCGGTTTTTAGCTTACTTAAAATGGTAAAATGTTTATGTGTAAGTTTCGTTTACATCCCTCAACAATGTTTGGCGCCAAAGCAGAAACTATCTTTTGTCGTGGGTGTTTAAACTAAAACACTGATAATGCCCAGGGGAAAATCAGCGTAACAGTTAAAACTCCTTTCTAGCATTGGCAATAACCCTGTGATCTTTCAGAAATTCGAAAGGTTAAAAGGTGTTACTAGACGTAAATTGCTTATTTCGCAGTCAACTTATTTTGACGATTTTCGTAGTTGATCTTTTGTCCGCGAAAATAAAATGACCGCGATTTTGGGCAGTATAATTTAAATAGTTAAATCAGACTCACCTGTGAGTGTGCGAAAATGAAATGCCGAGATTTGCAAAATCTGCAAAACCACGAAAAAAGGGTGACCGCCGAAAAATCAAGTTACAGATACATGCAGCTCTATTGTTAGCCTCAGTTGATACCAGAAGCAAACATAGGCATGTCTTGAAACGTTTTTTTGTAAGGACTTGAATTTTGCGAATAGCAATTTAATTTCACAAAGACTTATTCATAAAGAAGCCATTGAATGAGTCTTATGTTACGTAATTTGTGACAATTTTGGATATTCTTGGGGTTTATTCTCCTATAAAATGTGTGAAGTTAACAAATGTCAAGTCCTTGCTTAAAGCTCATCAGAAGTTAGCTTTTTCAATAGGATATCAACTGAAAATATATGAGCACAATACATATTTTAGTTTAAGTTATTTAAATGAATATTTATAACACACAACATAATAGTTTTTTTAAATTGAAACTGAAAGAGACAAGATGCAAAACTGTTGCCTTTTTTGCTCAATCAAAAGAGAACAAAATGTGTTTGCAAGACTCAAAGATTATCAGCAATCAAATATAATGAGTGTCAATCAGGTCTACTGAGTTTTCATTAGCTGGCAGTGAGAAATGAAAAGCCCTTCTGGTTACTTCTATAGATGGAAACAGCGTTTTCATTATGTCCTCTTTTGTCGATGCTGCGATTCCTTGGCGCTGATTGCAAAAAGAAGGCAGGGTCACGACAAACATTTTTTTCAAAAACTCTCCCTCAACGAAAGATTCACCATATTTGTGTATTTTGTGTAGATCAACTTCCTGGATCCTCTTCGGAATTCGGCAACGGACATATCAGCAAGCTTTATTTCTGCTTTTGAATAGATTTGGCGATTCTATCCATTGGAAGCTGTCATATTGACAACATTGCACTGGGATTTTTCAATGACAGCTTCGAAATCATCCCAATCACATACATCACCAGTCTTTTTCAACTGTTTTTTAATCACACTGTGTACATAGTCAGCAGACATAAATGTATGTCTTGTGACTAGTTACTTCATAGTTATATGGTTTCACCTAAGAGCAGGTCACAATTCAATTCACACACCAGAAATGTAAAGAACCACACATTTTTTTTGCAGAGCAGGTGTCTGCCCAGATCACTATGTGTTTAGTATCTCTCTCTCTTTTTTTAGAAAGTGATTGAATAAGGCCGAACATAAATTCGTTTCTTGGCGGCCTGCTATGGCTTCATGACCAATGACAACGTCATTGTCACCGGACACTCAAGCTTTGCAAATGTTTCATTGAATGCAAAGATGCGTTTATTAAAAAGGCATGTTTTAACACCAGGCAGGCGTGGCAGCATGATGACCTTCTGGAGGTCGACCGAGGCATAAGATGTATTAACTTCATGCTGTTCCTCAGAAGCTCACACTCTTCATGAAGATCTCAAATGATAAAGCTATGAGCAGAGTGTGGTACTTGATTCAACGCCAAAAAGTGCAATTCTATATTCAATTCATTTAAGTCATCATTATTAAACCACAATTCGACCATAATTGTAAGAAGCCCATACATAGGAGTTTATCTTGCTAATGATCTATAATCGAATACCCGTATCAACAACGTATGCAAAAAAGCTAGTTCAAACCTTGGCTTCGTAAGAACAATCTTGCAACCCTAGTGCATCTTAGGCGTGCAGCTTACATTTCACTACTGAGAACCACGTTAAAAATGTGCCAAATCTATACACTCGGAAATTGATGAACTGGAAAAGTCCAAAGACAAGTAAACAGATTAATTTCAAAAGCCTACAAATCACGAGAGCCAGACTGCCTTACAAAAATGATAAGTACCCACAAACTTCGCTCCCTTGAACAGCGAAGGAAAGGTATGCAATAAACCCGTATATTCAAAGTGTGTGAGGACCTTGTTTTTGTGATACATACAGAAGCCTGCATATCAAAAAACAGGAAACAAGAGACAGTAAAAGCAAAATCATTTCTACACCTTTTATTTAAGATTTTTTTTTAATTCTCAAAAAAGTTTATAAGTGCCACCTGCTAAAGTGATGTGGTTAAACATTGATATTTTGTGAGAACGGTTTTAGAGTTTTGACGAAAAAACAGTTTCGTCTCATTCAGATTAGTCATTTGTGGCTTGTCTGCTTAGTAATAGGAATTTTATTATGTAACCCTAAAACAGCAAATATAAACGCCAGAAATGGCTTTCAATTCTTTTGAAAGCCGATTTGTAGTAAATGTATAGTAACGGTATACTTGAACAAAAACTATGTCATTGACGTATAATAAAATATGTGTATTTCTTAATTTGTGTCGCAATTATTGATACACCAATGACATTAGCTATTTAATGTACTCGAGCATACAAATTCAAGGCCACTTGAATGGCATTCTTATAAATCTTCTGACATTTCTCTTTTTTTGAAAAGTCACCGTTTCGAATCAAAATAAAGTTTAGTTTTTTTCTTTTGTTTAATATAGACCTTCTATCACATATTTTTTGAGAATTCTAAAATATGATAAAATCGACAACTTGAGAAAGAGACATAACTTCAACATAATAGTATATTTTCATATATATTTAAAGGTCAACTATAATTCGTATCCTAAGTTTACTTATACATACAAGAACGTATCGTACCTTTTTGTTTATCAGACGTTATTTATTGACTTTATATACATATAATAACATATGTGATACGTCATGTGTTTACACTGTTTAACGCATCCAATTATTCAATCAAGCGAAGGTGAATGTCAAACCAAAAATAAGAACTGTGAGATAATTACATGTTTTTCAAATTACACTTGTTTTCAGACAACAACAATTATATTAAATGCAACGTATGCTTTCTGTTTCTGCTGACTTCATTTCTGACATTAATTATATTTCGTTATGCCATAAAGAAAGAAACAAACAAAAGTTTTAAACGTCAACAGCCTTTTGAAGACAGGATCTGTGTGTCTCCTCAAATATTTAAATTAGGTTGCACTCAATCATTAAGTAACCACTCAAACATACTTTGAACGTGTTATTCTCCTTAAAGTCAACATCATTAAACACACAGAAAAGATAACATTCTTTTGATCTTCATGGTACAAGATATTGTAGTTATATTTTTTTTTACCTCAGACTCCTTTGTGAGAATATTTCTCTTTGTCAAAGAGAAGACAAATGGCTTTACAGACAACATGCTAACACGTCTTGGTTTTTACTGAAAATAACAAGTAAACATGGTTGCTACATCAACATATTTTTATTGACCACTTGTGATATCTTGAGTACCAGCATCCTTTGTTCAGTCTCTTATTGACCGTTCTTGTTTCCTATTGACTTTTGAGGTAAACCTTTCTGTAAATATAATTCAAATGTTTGGTCGTACAGCGTGTGCTACAATTCGGTGTTCACATTTATTATTTAAGGTAAAACAAACTTGTTAAAGCCGCATTATATGTGGTCTGTACAGCTTCAGCTTCAATTTGAAGGTGGTATGTTCAATCTGATATATGGAAATAGTTAAATTGCCAAAGGATAAGTACATCACATGGAGTCATGTTGATAAATGTGTTATGTTTCTTTTTGTATATTTGTATAAATAGCTAACGCGGTGTATATTGTGTTATCTTCACAACTCCTCTTAAGATAAGTTAACTTGTCTGACCATAGTTATGCTCGGTTTGTTCTACTTTTACTTCATCTTGGTTGGATTCTCATTGTCCCAACAAAACTTCAAAGATTTCCCGGATCGGCAGCGTAGTCAAGCATTGATAATATAAAGAAGTCAAAATAAGTTGAAAGTTAAAACGAAACCCTGGATACGTCAAACAAATTAAAAGAGATTAAATAAGATTATAAGAGGGGGATAACTTCAAGTGATAAAAGAGCGATATGATTACGATGACTGTGAAGGTAGTTATGATAAAAAGACAACTCATTATCATAAACAGGGCAATGTGCATATGTATAAGCTGTCGCTCTGTTTGCACACATGTCAGCACTTGGTTGACATTAATAACGTTTCCAGAATAGAACAGCCAGAATGTCTACATCAACATGATCAAATCAAGTACAGAAAATGCCGAATAAATTAATGTCGTTGACACGTTCACCAGAGGCATTTTCGATGATCATCAGACGTTGATGAATGAATGTATCAATGTAAATGATAGAACAGAAGTGTGTAATGTTTAGTTCAACGCTTTTCTTACTAAAAAAAAGTTCACCTGAATTATTATTTTCATTATTTTCATTATTTTTTCTAAAATCATTGTTAAACACTAAAGCTAATATACTGTTTTCTTTGAGAGAATGAAGACATTTGATTGAAATATGCATTTGACAAAGTAAATGATTTGTTACACATAATTTGTTAATGTTCTATTTTGAGAAATATTAAATACGGTCAGAAAGAATGTGCATCTGTAATTTATGCAGAATATTGATAGTTTGACGACATCCACACATTTAAACATTGAATGAAATCGAAGATATACATACGATGATATACAGACACACATACAGAAAGACACACAGACGAGAAGAAAATATATCACTACATAATATAAATGTGCGTGAAAATATAGTGCATTACTACTTAAGTATACGTTGACGATGTCTATGGAGATGTTCTGGAAAACGTCCCAGCAAGCGCATGCATAGCACGATTGTGCAAGCAATAGACTGATCATTATATTGAGGATTTTTGATCATGTTAAACGTTGTTGTCATGTAGGGACCAGCTAAAACATATAGTGGTCGGATGATCCTAATGGCGCACGTTTTATGAGTTTATTATAGTCCTCTTACAGCTGGTATATCATTGGTCTAAAGGTGTGTGGCATGTCACATGTCGGTAATACGTTGAAATTCATTTCTTATGTTTAGTGTTGTTACAGTCTTCAGTCCACAATTAAGATTACTTTTGATCCCCTTTTCGTGACCGATGTTGACGCCAGAGAGCTTTAGCAATTCCATTTAATTCAGTTTATTAACCCTGATTACGTTTAACAACATGCTGTGAGACTTGACTTGCACTTTGGGCGGAGTATAGACATGTTGACGCAGATGAGTATGGTTGTGTTTTTCTCGTTTACATGATAATTAGTGAGAAAACAAAGTATTGGGGCCTGTTCGTATCTTGTAAGCTTATGTCTATTTGCGGTCTGCAGTTAGACTTATCATGTATTTACTACGTCATACTTAAGTATATTTGCAGCTTGCATATACACTCATCTTATATCTCCTACGTCATACGTATGTTCTTTCTGCGACCTGATAATACACTAATCGTGTATTAACTACGTCATACATAAGCTCTATATACGGTCTGTATATACATTCATCGCGTGTCTTCTACATCATATTGATGCTCTTTGCGTAGATCATGTTTGAAACTTAACCAACGCTGTTTTGTTTTTGAATTTATGAGTGAATCAGTGCATATAGTAGGAAACACAAGTTTAAAAATGCAGTTGATGATCATCTGCTTTGTAAATTTAGTAAGCCGTAGGTGACGCTGTGCATGTTGATGAAAAACGTATTAAAAGACGTACAATCATTAAAGTGGCGTGCTTGATAAAAATACTGTAAACTTCCTGTGTAAAGGATGTACGTCAGGCAAAAACATTCTATATTCTGCAGACGCTCATGAATTAAGTTATATATAACGTATTTACACCACCAAAAATTACTAAACTTAAAGAGGCATACACTAAACTCAATGTCTATTTTTTTCTGAATAGTTAAACAAATGTTAGTTTTAACCTTGGAATTTCACTTGAGAGGACATCCCCCTTACCCAAATATTAATTGAGGGAGCGTAGCTACTGAAACGAGTTATCATTTAAAATGTACGTGCTACATGAAATATCGTTAAAGACTTGTGTTTTATTTCTTATTGAAAAGCCTGCATATATATTTATTTCCAATAAATAATTCTGAAAGAAAGGTTTAAACTTTTAGGATAGCTGTGAGTGGGCGTGAACATTAGATAATAGTATCTATTGAATAAAAAACGGTCAAAAAGTAATATTCTTGTGTGTTTTTCAATTCGTGTGTTTACTTCGAACATCATCAGACCATAAGATAATGTTTCCCGTTAGATGTATACCATATAATTACGTTTTTTGAGATAAAATTAAATACCAGATTTAGAAATAGATAATTTTGTATACAGCTGTCTCTAATTTCGAGATGCAAGAAACACGATACGGAAACCTATAAACATGACATTTGTATTGATTAAGTGAATGTTAACGACAATGTAAACGCATGAAAAATGCATAAAATGCGTTTACATTGTCGTTAACATTCACTTAATCAATACAAATGTCATGTTTATAGGTTTCCGTATTGTGTTTCTTGCATCTCGAAAT
>JAUUEB010492438.1:0-10638 GCA_032362205.1 Clione limacina | reverse complement strand
GGGTTCGAGTCCCTGATGTGCCAAAACATTTTTCAGTAAAGCTATTGTTAAAGTATTCTGGCGGAATGAATAGATGCCCCGCCGGCCGTGAAATAATTGTTTGAAAGTAGGTCAGTAGTCAAATATGGAAAGTTTTAGCTATACCAACTCTTAATTAGCAGAAATTTACCTGTATTCCCTCTCATTTGGTTTATATGTGTGGTTCAGAAAGCAAAGGGTAAAAACCATGCTATGTATTGACATATAAAATGCTAAGTATTGACAGCTTAAAATATTATGTATTGACAGCTAAAATGCTATGTATTGACAGCTAAAAGGCTATGTATTGACAGCTAAAATGTTATGTATTTATATCTAAAATGCTATGCATTGACATCTAAAATGCTATGTATTGACAGCTAAAATGTTATGTATTGACAGCTAAAATGCTATGTATTGACAGCTAAAATGCTATGCATGACATCTAAAATACTAAGTATTGACAGCTAAAATGCTAGGTATTGACAGCTAAAATGCTATGTATTGACAGCTAAAATGTTATGTATTGACAGATGTATTGACAGCTAAAATGCTATTTTTGACAGCTAAAATGCTATGTATTGACAGCTAAAATGCTATTTTTGACAACTAAAATGCTATGTATTGACAGCTAAAATGCTATGCATTGACAGCTAAAATATTGACAGCTAAAGTGCTATTTTTGACAGCTAAAATTCTATGTATTGACAGCTAAAATGCTATGTATTGACAGCTAAAATGCTATGTATTGACAGCTAAAATGCTATGTATTGACAGCTAAAATGCTATTTTTGACAGCTAAAATGCTATGCATTGACAGCTAAAATGCTATGTATTGACAGCTAAAATGCTATGTATTGAAAATGCTATGTATTGACAGCTAAAATGCTATGTATTGACAGATGTTATGACAGCTAAAATGCTATTTTTGACAGCTAAAATGCTATGTATTGACAGCTAAAATGCTATTTTGACAGCTAAAATGCTATGTATTGACAGCTAAAATGCTATGCATTGACAGCTAAAATGCTATGTTTTGACAGCTTATCAGGAATGTCAATGTTTTGCTCTATTACCATGACCACTAACTGTAACATCTCACATTGTGTTTCAATCTGTTCCAGTTGACAAGCAGCTCACACAAATACACTAGTGGACAGTGGCAGAAGGAAATATTCAACATTTCAGAGATTTTGCCATTTGAAGTAATCTTTGAAGCAAACTTCCTTTCCAACTTCAGTGCAGTTGCAATTGATGACATTTTCTTTGGACCTTCTTGCAAGTGAGAATCTTTAAGCTTTGTTGTTAGTGATAATGCCATTTGTGAGAGTTAGTTTTGGCATACAGAAGTCCTTGAAGACTTGTTTTTACAAAGTTGAGGATAATGAAACTGACCGAGATTGTCTATGGCAATTTCTAAAATGCCAACAGCCAGTATTGGTCCATGATGATACTAATAACCTTGTCTGAGGTGGGATTTTAGAGGGCCATTTCATGTCACATAAATTACATTTCAAAGACATGTTTTTTTACTTTGAAAACAAAGCATATGTATACAATGTATTGAATATCTTGTTTCTTTATTTTATTTCAGACTGCAGACCTTTTAAAAAAAACATTACATAAGTTATCTAGTCCTTATAATAATGTCATAGGAGTATTTTGCAAAATGTCACGTAAATTGTGTCATAGAACTTGGCTTTTATTTTTGGCAGTAAACTGTAAAAGCTTATCTCATGAATAAAACCATCTTATTTACGTACTTTGGACATATAAAAACCAATATAACCTTACATGATGGGTCTGGTCATACTAGTTACTCCACTATGATTTTCCCCAATCACACAATTAATTGTGATTCGTGGTATATTTCCTTTTTGTCTGTCTGAATTTTTGTCTGTTACCAGGATAACTACGGGGCTTGGATTTCTTTCATTTTTGGTAGGATGGTATTTATCAATATTTTGATGCTTGCTTTTAAAAATCAAGAAATATTTGTGAGAAATTGACTGATTTATGGCCCTTATTAAGATTTTTTGATAAGATTATTTTTGACAAGAGTTATTTCCATTTTTGATTTTTGTATGCTTGGCCATGTTAGACACTAACAATTTGAATAGAGGCTTTCCTAGTGGCCTTCAATACAATTTTTTATTTCTTTTTACTGAGTTATGCCTCTTTTTGAGCTTTTCCTTTATTATAATATCCTTTGTCATTTGTCCTGACAGTTTCTACTTGCAGTGAATATGCAAGTTTAGTTCTTCAATGATATTGTGCTGCATTGTTTACTAACAAAAAGTACAAAATAAATTAAGAACTGCAACAATTTGATACTTTCAGGCTGTATGGTGATGTCCTGCCAGATCTCCCCTCACCAGGATGCCTACCAACCCAGTTTAGATGTCTGAGTGGTAGCCATGTTTGTCTTGATGGTAGCAAAGTCTGTAATCATAACACAGATTGTGAGGATGGATCTGATGAAGTACACTGTGGTAACCAAAATATGTGTAGTAGCTTGCTTTTGTTGTCTTTTTGTTCTAGGACATGAAGACTATCACACATTTAAAAATAATAATGATTTTATTTCTTTTGTCTGTTGCAATTTTTTTAGTTACCATTATCGAGATGCTCATTACATACTGGTACCCTTTTAAAAACAAAGCAATAGTCCTTGCTAAAAGAAAGTTTTATCAACAGACAACAATCACTTGCTCTGAATTTCACTAACCGTCTTAAACAAACATTGCAACCATGTGGCCCTCAGTGAAGACACAGACCACCCTATTCAGTACAATACAATGTGACAATAATGTGAATGGTCATCATAACAGGAAACAGCTAATATCACACTTTCTTCACCAAACTATATCCTTATTATATATCTCAATGATTTGTGGTGCAATTTACAGGAAATCTGCTTAATGTCTGCTCATGATTTAGAAAAAAAGTAAACAAGCACTTATCTTGTTTATGTTCCCTGTCCGTTAATCCTTAGTTGAAAACAGGAAACAGTGATCTAGGCAAATTATAAAAAAATTAGACCAGTGGGGGTCAGTCAAGCCACGCCAATATCCCTCCAGCCATTGAGTTCTATATCACCAGTCTCATATTACAGAAGATTATCACAGTCCTCCCTCTTCTCTCTGTCTTGTTCACAATGTGTATTCTGAAGGTGTTCTTGGGCCTCTTTATTTGTACTCCCTAAATCCACATTTGGTATTGGGGATCATTTTAAAAAGTTGCAAAGAAAGAACGCAAAATGTTCTAAAAAAATTCTAAGTTTAAAGTTTATATCCAAATGAGGAAAAAAAATGTGGGAACACTAATTTTGCGGGGGGGAAAATTGCAAAACTTACCTTTGCTTACCCTAACCCCATAACCCTACCATCGTCTCTTACAGTAGTGAGCAATATCCGGAATTTTGAAACTGCGTTCATTAGCAAACATTTTTGGGCAACACCACAGTGTGCTCTATTTTCCCTTGCATGCTTGTGTGGTGAATATTCATTAATAGATTCAAATTGTGCACTAACTTAATTCCTGTGATGCAACTATGTTTCCATTATATTCAGTTCTTTGTTTGGGCGTTGCATGGACTTACAGGTCTACCTTAGCTATCTTTCATGTTAAAGGTTTTGTTCAGGATTGGCACTTTTTCTGAAAAAGGCCTGGACTTGTACTAGTTTGTGACATTCTGTAATGTTTTAAAAGTAAAGGAAGTGTTTCATGGCTTTGGCTGAGGCTCCTTTCATTCATATAAGATGATCTTATTATTGCTTTAATTAAAAAAAAAATCTGATACATAGAGTTCTATATCTAGAACTTACCTATCTCTAACAAGAACATCTCTTGAGGGCACAGACAGCAGATGGTTATATTTTGTTTTTGGTGGTGTTGTCAAGGCACCAAATGGTGTTTAGATAATTGTTAGCCTTTGCAGAGAGGACATATCCTAAAAGCTGTATAAACTATGCTGTTTGACAAGCTCTTCAACTTAAAAAGTAATATTTTTGAAATTTATACCAGGTTTCACAGCTTCAGCAACATCAACATTAGCAACAACACCTGGGGTGGCCGCAATAACAGAGAAGCAAACAGATTCAGAGAGTGATGCAGGTATGAATAGTTTTTACAGTTGACCTAAAATAATAGATAGAATAAAAAAGATGCTTAAGATTATACTTTTATCACAATATTTTACAACTGTCTACTTTTATTGTTTTATTCTTCATTGTGTACAGCTGACAGTAATGATTTAAGATAAAATCAATCTTCCCTTATGACTCTTTGTTGTGAAACGTAGTGACTGTTATTACTAAACGTAATGATTGTTATCACACTCATGAGCTGGTCTCTATAGAGATCCCCCTCGTCATGCTGCAGCTTGCAGCTATAACAACATCAACCCAGCGCCTGTCTACACACTCATCTCACATCTTGAGTTCAGCTCATGAGTGGGTAGACAATCATAAACGTCTGAGGAAGCGTTTGTGATGATAGTGAAGATATCGATTTTATCATACATCAAACATGATCCAGATAATCTACATTCGAGAAGAAATGATTTTATTTTATTTTATTTCTCATAGATAATCAAACATTAGTGAAATGAAGCAAATGATGAAATGTTTGAAATTAAACAATTGATGATTTGAAGAATTTTTACAAATCTGGTATCTACTGTAAGTAGTTTTGCCAGTGAATTGGTATCACTGATTTTGGTTTTCTTTTTCAGATTCATGGAAAGTCCCTGTCATTGTTGTGGCTGTGGTTTTGGTCATTGCATTTGCAATCACATCTGTAGTAGTATATTTGAAAAAAACAAAGAAATTGTGAGTTCTGTCAAACCATTATCTGTGTCTTTTGAATTGAATGCTTGAAAGTTATGCAAACCATCAACTATATTATCTGTAAATTATTTTTGAATTTAATTAGAAACATTTTATACCTGTTCTTTACCATCCTTTTGAAAGTAAAATCAATCAAAGCAAAATTACTCAAGTTATCGCATCAACAGACACACAGACACAAAGACAAGAAGAAAATAGAAAATATACCACTACACAATATAATTGTGGTCGTGGATTAAGGCATCAAAGTTTAAGAAGTTTTGTATATTTTCACATAAATTGAGTTTACTAAGGGGAAGGTTGAGAATAGGAAAAGAGTTCACAGAGTGATAGAATGAATGAGAAAAATAAAGATAGATATGCATTGTAGTTTTAAGTCTGTGATAAGCAATTTTGAAATAAACATGAATACTTTTAATTGACTGTACTGCTTATGTGGCATTACTTTTTAGTTAAAATCATTTGTTCTGATTTTTGGTGATGTTGGTGCCAAAAAGTTTTATGATATGTAAAATAATTATAATCAAAACTGTTTATGTAATGTTATTTAATGTTTTTTAAATATATTTTTGTATTATTATTGAGGAACAGAATTTAACATTTCCATTGAATTGGATCAATAAAGTATCTTGTTTTATCTTGTATCTAATTGTACCTTGTATTGGTATCAAACTTAACATTTCATATCTAAATTCACCAGCCCAACCAGATCCAGAGGAGCCTCTAGAGGTGCCATGAACAATCCATTATTTGATTATGGTACAAGTGACAACTCTTTTGTAAGTTATAACAATTAAGAATGCAAACATGTTAGTGCAATTCAATCTAGTTAAAAATGACAGCACTCCTTACTCATCTCTTCATATTTGAATTTAAAAATTTTTACATTTTACTCGATTGATTGTCGAATCAAACACAATAGTCAATTCATAACACTTAAGAACATTTTAATTTTTGCAACCTTACCAATTTTTCTTGAGACCACTGCCAGTGATTTATCCCCCCTCCATATAAATCTGATGCCTCCCACCCACTCCACTAAAAATGATAATTTCCCTCTTGAATTTAAAAAAAATCTATACTCCAATGATTATATTAATATTACTGAAATATGTGTTGTAACTTTAAGAAATATGTCAACTAGAAGTTAATACCCCCCCTGGCACCTTTTCCTAAAAAATCTCACCTAAAACAACATTTGATAAAGCTTGCAGTCGACCTGCTTCTTGGTTTAAAGGGAAAAGGTTAACTCTTGAATTCTTCAATATAGTTAACAATTTGAAGAAAATTACATAATTTCTCTTTCAGCATAGTAATGATCAGATCGAGCCTCAGAATTTGTCTCCAGCCATTAATGAAGTATTTGGAGAGAGCACTGTAAGTCTTTTCTTGTTTTCTGTATATTTTAGTTATGAAAAACTCATTTCCAGCACAGAAACAACTATCTTAACCCATTAATTTAGTACTGATAAGGTCATATCAGGTGTCCAATAACTTATTATTATAAGGGTGTCACTCAAACAAATGTTCATAACTTTGCAGATTTTGCACCACAGTTGCATAAAATTCAACAAAAAATTCAAATAATTTTTCAACAAAAAGTTATGAGTAATATAGTTATCTATATACATTATAAAGCTGTTTAGAAAAAAAACTAAAAAGAAAAATCATCTGTTTGCATTAAACTGCTCTATTAGTGTAGAATGAAAAGTATGTTATTTTTTTGTTTATGTGATGCGATTTACTGATTAATTTTCTTACTAATGTCGAGATGGCTTAAGACAAAAGCTACAACACAGTGGTGATCGAGGACGAATGTACAAATGGAAAGACCACTATCTGAAGAATAGAAAGACAAGAGTTTCGGGTCAACGGACACCTTGGGAAAAATCAAAACACTGAAACAAGGGGTACCTCAAGGAGGAGTACTATCCCCAATCCTTTTTCTTGTTTTCATACAAGACCTATTGTCCCGCCTCCCACAAAATATGAAGGCAGCCATATATGCGGATGATTTGGCCCTCTGGTGCAGTGAGAAGTACATCACTACAGCTAATGTGAGAGTGAAACAAGCCCTGAAAGAGATTGCAATATGGGCAAATTCATGGCTAGTGAAAATAAATGAAAAGAAAACAACTTACTCTATTTTCAGTCTCTCAAGAAAGCCAAAACAGCCAAACCGTTCCTCTTACCAACTGATCTATAACGCCTCCAAGGTGTAATCTTTGATAAAAGATAAGAACAAAAAATGGAATTTGTTTGAGTGGAAAGTTGGCCTAAGTTTATGTTAACATCGTTGGCTTTATGAAGGGTGGTAGGGGGTATTATAAAAGGGTTCTGCTGTAAGTTAGAGGTATCTTAATGTATTTGTCAGCTGTTTCCTTGACTATCAAGTACCTTTAAAGACAAAGTAGGGCTGTGTTTGTGTTCTTTATTCAAATTTGAATTTATTTTCAAGATTTTTGTTTTGCTCTATTCACAGAAAGTAGCCATGAAGAAGACCTGTTTAGAGAACCCACTCTATAATGAACAGTCTGAAGCATAGATTTATTTAATCTTTTATCATATTTGTAAACAATGTTAGAGATGTTACATTTTTTATTTCATTTGTTATTATGTACATTCTATTTTGTGTGCTTCAACTTTACCTCTACTATTGTGACGTTGGGTTTTTAGATTAGTATTCAGGACACACTTTTTAATGATGATCATTTCACATCTATTTTTACACATTTATGTAAAGTATGATATAGCACTAAATATATATATATATATATATATCATATTTTCACATTTTTAACATACAAGCCAAAGTCTTTCTGCTGCTTTTAACAATTCATCATTATTTTCTCTTTCAGTTTGCACTATAGTCTTTCAATGAGTTTCAAATCAAGTCTTAGAATGTTCATATAAATTCTGTATCTTTACTCAATATTTCTTTCAAAAAGTTAAATTTATAGTGATTTTCTCTTGACGGTAGAGCTGACTACAGAAATAACATAGGCTAAGTATTGACTGCTTTTCTCATTGTTAACAAGGCACATCATTGTCAAATATGATTATTTAACTGAGTTGATGACAAAAAATAAAAATTATGTTGCTGTGTTCTAAAATTTAGTCTCCTTTTAATAAGTATAACTGATGCGGTCAGCAAATTTGTGAAAAGTCAGTTTAGTGGCATCAGGAGTAAAGCCTCAAGATTGATATTTGATTTGTGATATTAGAATTCCTATGTAAATTGAACTGGCTAGATGATGAATATCTGGTCTGTCTGATATATTTGTAAGTTAAAATCAAAAGTAACATCATCCATAATTTTAAGTATTTTAAAATGATATGATCATAAAGCATACAATTTTTTTTTCAATTAAAACATGGACCAAATGTATTTATTCATACCCAATCCAATGCCTTTCATGAAATGGGTAGGTGAAAATATAAAGAATAACATCATGTTTATATTTATGTACTGTTTGTTTGTCTGTTTCCTTACAAAGCTTGAGGTTATAATAAACATGTTTCTTCACATCAGTTGTATTAGGCTTGCTTTTATATAATTAATTATTATATTTTGTGCGTTTTTCATGCTTTTTATTGTGCGAGTTTTGCATGGCATCAAATTTGCGAAAAATGCGTTTGTGTAAACACTTCTGTGACAAGAGATTGAAGTAAGCAAGTACAATTGGAGTGGCTAACTGAGGCGCTAAGCCATCACTTTACCGTCTTTGTCTAACAAGAAATTCATAAAAACTGTGGGAACTAGGCTTAAACCTTATCCCGAAAGTTGTTTTTCAAGAATCTTGTTCTCAAAAGCCAATTTCACAAAAATTTCTTGATTTTTGGGAAATTTTATTGTTTCATTATTTTGACATCCTTTAGTATGATTATATTATGACATATTGCTTTTTGATATCAATAGAAGTTGACATTAACGAGAAAATGCTTTAGATCATAGTTTAGAATGATAAACAATGCATTTTTATTTTATATGAATGCGTTTTTTAAATTTTATAAAAAAAATCGTAAATGAACAAGACAGGATTCAGGACTGTTGCTCAAACTAGACAAAACACTTTCTGTTCTAGGCTCTAGATCTAGTATACAACAAAATCCATTCTTCTTAAAATACATTTTCAAACACTAGAGCGGAGAGTGTCTTGTCGTTCATCTTTGAGCAGACTATGGTGGCGAAACCCTTCCAATCGAAAATGTTCTTTCGGATTCAACTGAGGTAGGTTTTACAATGACTGTGTTGTTAGTTTCACTTTGATGTCTGCTGGCATGTAAGCCAATGATACTAGTGGTGTTGATATTGGCACATGTTGCCGGTATCGTTACTGATACAAGAACAGCGGTTGCCATTTTGTAAATTTTTGGTTACATTTTATATTTTCTCAATTTTGAGATTCTTTAACCGGATTTCAAGAAATGCCGAATTTTCCGATGCATTTTTCTTATTAAACCCTAATGTGAACTGAACAAAATAAATCTCATCAAAATAGGCATTTACTAAAAGGTTATTTATAGCAGTGTTTTTCAGTTTCTCTTAAATACATAAAACTAAGAAAAGGCTTTAATTAACAAGAAATATTCAAATCTGTTTACAATGAGTATCTTGCATGCAAGTAACTAATAAAACTGTAAATAGAATAGACATTAGCTGAAGTTAAATTAAATCTGCTATTTTAAAAAGAATAGTGCATATTTTTTTAAAGCGCTGCAGCGTTAAGCACAACTTTTGAACACTCCCATACTCAGTTCATTAGGTCTTTAAATAATTAGCCTTTCTTGGTGCTCTACAGTTTTCATGAGTGCTTTAATAACTCTCAAACAATATTGTAAGAAAACCAAGTATTGAATAATCCATTTGAATTTTACATATATGCAACCTATAGAAATTCTTCTAATGCATTCATATGAGCCATTCAGTGTACATTGCACACTTATACAACTGAAAATAATTCTAGAGGGTTGTAGCTTGAAACAAACTTTTATTACAGAGACAGCGTCCAGGCAAGACCTGGTATGTCATTAGCAATTATATAAATGAATAGAACATTGGCATTTGTTTTTGAAAGCTGTGACAAGGTGACATTGATTGGAGCATCAAGATGACTCATTCCTCGCAAAGTTACCACACATCTAAACAAAAAAGAACAATTGTGAGTAAGAATACTTCGAGGCTTGACAAGCGCCTCTTATCCACTACCTTGACAAATAATTAAGGAATCGTCATTATTTAAAACTCATACTAGTTTTTAAGAGCTAAGTGTCTGTGATACAGTGAATTGAGACCAATATAAATATTGTAATTTCAAGTGAACCAGTATTGTAAGAGTATATAGTGAATCAATATTGTTATAGTATCTAGTGAACCAATGTTGTGATAGTATCTAGTGAACCAATATTGTGATAGTAACTAGTGAACTAATATTGTGATAGTATCTAGTGAACCACTATTGTGATAGTATCTAGTGAACCAATATTGTTATAGTATCTAGTGAACCAATGTTGTGATAGTATCTAGTGAACAACTATTGTGATAGTATCTAGTGAACCAATATTGTGATAGTAACTAGTGAACCAATATTGTGATAGTATCTAGTGAACCAATATTGTGATAGTAACTAGTGAACCAATGTTGTGATAGTATCTAGCAAACCAATATTGTGATAGTAACTAGTGAACCAATGTTGTGATAGTATCTAGTGAACCAATATTGTGATAGTAACTAGTGAACCAATGTTGTGATAGTATCTAGCAAACCAAT
>JAUUEB010492427.1:0-10638 GCA_032362205.1 Clione limacina | reverse complement strand
AAGTAAGAGAATGATGCTTTAAAAGTTGTGTATCTTGTTGCATACCTAAAAGAATTCATAGCAGTCAACTTCATTTTGTGTTGAAGTTGATTGTATTGATCTTCGGGCTTCTTGAAGCCTTTTTTACGCCAACAATCTTTAATTTTTAAAAATGTACCGTGTCTATTGATTTAAACAGTTGCAGTAATTTTGATTTTTCTAGATGTAAATTTCCTTGACACTGGTAAAGCTGTCCATAATTCCCTTGCCTTCCCCGTCATGTGACATGTGCAAGCCCTACACAGTTAACATACCTAGGTGTACTACAAAAAAACTAGGGAAGCGCCTCCATTTTAAATGCAAGCATGTCATAGCATAGTTACATGTGGATGCTCATTTCCCTTGATGACAGATGTGTTGATCTTGTTTCTATCCCACACAAAAAGACTTCAACTGTAGTTTAAAATCATAGGATCCTAAAAAGCTATAAGTATCTGTTGAAAATATGTTCCTTGTTTTTTCTAATTTTGACACCATGCTGACTGATTATATAACCTATATGCAAAGAGTGAAAGAAAGTTTTGACATTTACAACCACATTTTAAAAAAATCAATGAATTTTGTACTTTAAGTCACACATTTATGATTTCAATATCAGAGAAGACACTAATGGCTGGTGGCATTTACAGTAGTTCCCATTTATATAAGGGACCTTGAGAAGACACAAAACATCCTTCTAAATCATAAAACTATTATAAAGCTGTGGATTCTTTATATAGAATCATAAATGGGGATTTCATGTGTGCCTGTTATTGCACTGTTCTTGTTATAACCAGAAAATACTAAAAGGTCAATCAGTCAGACAAGACCACATGACACAAAAGGGACAGGCTTACCTTCACATGTGTGTTTACAAGGTAATATTGGTTCATTACCAAATTCAACATCACATTCAGGAAAATGGTAGGTGCAGAAAAAAGTAAAGTCATTAGTACACCCGCTGTCTATACTGTCTCTTGAGAATTTCTCAAATTCCTGCAAAGTAGAATGAAAGAATATACTCTGTAAAACAGTTTCTTTTACTGCTGTATAACATACATTGAAAAAAATGGTATTTCAAGGTATTATTCAGAACCAGGCTTCAGATCTCAAATTGTATAACAGTATTTTGTTTAATTGGTATTAGTTTGAAACAAAAACAAATATTTGCTAAAAGTGTTGACAAATTATTGATTTTTTTCATAAGAAATATTTGATACACATCTTTAGTCGGAAACTTTTTAAAGCTTAAACTACAAGACAATTTTTCCCGGACCTCTCAGTTTAACGCCTACACAGTTTCAGACGATGATCAGACTTTCCTGGCATAATATAAATACACAAACATCTTTTTTTTATAGAGAGCAGTAAAAAATTTAAAAATTTTCTTATTTGTTATATAATAATTTTGTCAACAGTACTTGTGACACTGTCACATGACGACATAGCGTAAATCTTGACTATTGCTTAAGACTTACAGCTGTAATACACAAGATGTCTTCCTGACATTCTTTAAAGAGATAGCTTGGTACTGAAGTTTTATTGAAACCTAGGGCCTGGCACTCTGGGATGTTGTAGCTAACACATTTCCTTTCAGCTGCAAAAAAAAATTCATGAATTTTAATAAAGAAATAAAATATAGGACAAAAAATGTTTTGAGGTTACTGTTGTTTTGAAAGAAATCTATCTCAAAGACAAAGATGGTTTTGTTGGTTGAGTGGAAAGCATTCTTCTTCTCACATTAAAATATTTTTTCAAAAAGCATCAATTCTTTTGGATAAATAAAAAGCAAAAATATACTCTGTGTGCGTCTTAAAGAGACACAACTGTTGCAATTTCATGTGTGACAGGTACCTTCCTTGTTGTTTGCTGTTGCAATTTGGAAAAAAACTTCTGAGTTCTGTCACCAAACATTTCAAGCATATTTTGTTTAATAGAGTGCATACACTGGCTTTAACAATATACATATTGAATAAAAATGAGTATACCCAAAAACAGTGTTGGGGTAAAGTGGGGTAGTAATCCACTCAAGTAATTTTCGCTACTTCTACCCCACCCGAATAGTTGCTACTCAACTCAGGTAGGGTAGATATAACTACTCGAAGACTACTTGGCACAAGTTTTTGAGTAGTCTTCGAGTAGTTGGATCTTTTTTTAAAGAAAATAATCATAAATGCACTAACATTTTTTTGCCAATGAAAGCATCAAAAATAATATATATCTATTTTTTTCCAATGTTTTGCCAGGTTAGATGAACATGTGTTTGTTAATGTCAATTTGAATTAAAAAAAACTATCAATTTCTAACAAATTTCCTTTTTACAAATAAGCCTGGGACATATTATGATATTTTTTGGAAAATCCACCCTTTTTTAAATTAAAGTTTTTTTTAAAAAAGGGTACAAAGAGTTCAAACGTTCATGCATGGGGTCTCTCCCTCCCTAGGCCCCGGGCAATAATTTGAATGAGTAAATTCAAGTTTACTTGCACAATTGATTATTATTTTGTTTTTACTGAATGTGTTTCAAATGCAACAAAATATCAAAACCAAGTAAAAAACAGAGATAGGTAGATTGGGCATGAATACGTTTGGAGAAATCCATTGTGACCATGTCGTTATAACTAGCCAGCCAGACGGAATAGGCCCTTTGCGTGAGGCACCTCCATATCTTTGTCTTCGTTTCGTCATGTACAATGCAGAAAGCCACGTTCAACCACGCGATGTCGTTCAAAATGTATTGAGATTAGGCACGCCCAACTAGTGCCTATCCTTTTTTGGGGAGTTATAGCGCAAATCAGGAGAACCCACCGTCCCCTGTGCTTGTTAATTTTGACGATCACGATACAAAGGGTTTTATGTGAAAACAACTGTATTCGATATATTATTTTTATTGGATTCGCTCGCCTTGTATTTGTTTACAAGTTTCTGTATCTCTTATTTTAAGATTCAAATCATTTAATATTCTACAATATCTTCATAATCTATAATACCTCAAGGTAAGGTATTTCAAATTAATGTAATTCATAAGGTAGTGCCTATTGGGACAACACAAAGAGTTCCACCTTCGGAAAATATAGGGTACCTTTTTGGTATGTTATATATATTTATACAATATTGTAACTGTTTGTTACAATATACCTACCCCTAAACTTTAACCCTGCTTGGATAGTGACCTAATGTACAGTTTGCTTGTAAAGTGACCTAAGGTACAGTTTGCTTGGATAGTGACTTAAGGTACAGATTTTCCAAATGAGGAACTCTTTGTGGTGACCCTATAGGCACTTTCAATTCATGAAGATTAATCCATGACTGCAATCGTTGCTATCTAGCAGGACATTTTTTCAAGACTCGACTTGACTAAGTTAAGTCAAGACAAGATCTTCTCCACCGGGCCAATTAATACAACAACCAGTAACTCTCTTGCTTTTTCTTATTTCTGTAACTTGTGTACATTTATGTATCCTTTCAAAACCTTAACATAGAAATATTATTAGGTAAACAAGGGTAAATAAAGCAAAAAGTCAAAGGTTTACGGACGACATTTATCTAATTAAATCTCGTTTCCAATCTAACACATGGTAGGGTGGCCGAATGGGCTCCGGCGATGACTAAGGCACAAATTTTGCCCTTGGTGGCGTGGGTTCGAGTCTAACCGATACTCAAATTTTTTATCATTTAAATATTTTTAAAAAGTCGTGATGTAATATTTTAATAATCTTATCATGGGGAAAATGTTTTTTGGAAGCTTTACTCTATAACCACCATTGTAACGCTATCGCTAATGAACTCCTAGTGGACCTTAAAGCACACCTACACAATGGACACCTCCTGACCAAAAGTTGTAGGGCCGCTACTGCTCGAGAGTTTATGATGAGGAACTAATTGAGCAGTCAACTACTTCTACTCCTAGGAGTAGTCACCCAATTACTCGGCCCCAACACTGCCCAAAAATAATCAACCAACGGATATACTGTTTAACTTCTTTAAACAGGTCGACGATTTTCCATGTCAAAAGTGTTTACCATTGACAAGTTGTAACATGTAAGAAAAATCATTTTGTTCATTTGAAAATAACCTGCATATACAGGTGACTACAAATTCAATTTTAACTGCATAGGTTCTAACTTCTAACTAGTACTTGCATCTCGAATCTAAAATTCATAGAAATGGTTCACCTTGAAAGATGTATCAAACTAAAAAGAAAATGATAACTGCATTGAAATTATCTTCTCTTAACTTGGTCTTAGAAGTCTTTTAATATTCAATTTGATTTTTTTAACCCTAAGCTTTGAAATTTCATTTGGAATTTGTTAACTTTTGGTGTTTTTATTCATTCAGCTTGTAAAAAAGGTTTCAGCTTTTTATTCAAGAAGACCACAATTTTGTTTAAAAGTAATGATGCAGATTTCAGTAGTATCATTATTGGAACATTGGCTGAAAGTTCCAAGGAAAATCCTTGATTTTCAGGTTTAGGCATCAGGTTAACATTGCAGGGGATGTTAGTTTGTCCAACAGACTCAGCTTGGACATTTGGTTCAGCCTGTCTCTCAGCCAAGCTCGGCAATGGTGCTATTACTTTTTCTTTTATCAGAGATGACTATGGCTGAAGTCTTTTGTTTGGTATCAAATTAAATTGTTTTCATTTTATTTTTAACTCTAACTTACTTTCCACTTCATAAAAAATGCATTTCTGAAAAATGTAGTGAAAAAATGGATCAAGAATACTCTTACTTGGAACTTGTGATGTGGTCGGTACTGGAGTGGTGGGAGGGTTAGGATGCGGATGTATACAGGGCATGCCATCAGAGTTATCCTGTTCATAGAGCCAACTACAATCAGGAGTGTAATATCTCGCCATAGGGGCCCAACATTTGCTTACAACATCTGAAATGAAAAGAAAACCCACACATCTTACTAGTGTGTTACAAAAACAAAATAACGCCTGTTCTAAGAAAGTAAACAGAAAAGTAAGAGAATGATGCTTTAAAAGTTTTGTATCTTGTTGCATACCTAAAATAATTCATAGCAGTCAATTTCATTTTGTGTTGAAGTTAATTGTATTGATCTTCGGGCTTCTTGAAGCCTTTTTTACGCCAACTATCTTTAATTTTTTGAAATGTACCGTGTCTATTGACTTAAACAGTTGCAGTAATTTTCATTTTTCTAGATGTTAATTTCCTTGACACTGGTAAAGCTGTTCATAATTCCCTTGCCTTCCCTGTCATGTGACATGTGCAAGCCCTACACAGTTAACATAGGTGTACTCAGTGTACTACAAAAAACTAGGGAAGCACCTGCATGTTAAATTCAAGCATGTCATAGCATAGTTACATATTAATGCTTATTTTCCTAAATGACAGATGTGTTAAGCTTTGGATGTGTTGATATTGTTTCTATCCCACACAAACAGACTTCAACTGTAGTTTAAAATCATAAGATCCTAAAAAGCTATAAGTTTCTGTTGAAAGAAATTCCTTGTTTTTTTAAATTTGGAAACCATGCTGACTGATTATATAACCAATATGCAAAGAGTGACAGAAAGTTTTGATGGCTACAACCACATTTTAAATAAATCAATAAATCTTCACTTTAAGTCACACATTTATGATTACAATATCAGAGAAGACTATAATGGCTGGTGGCATTTACAGTAGTTCCCATTTATATAAGGGACCTTGAAAAGACACAAAACATCCTTCTAAATCATAAAACTAGTATAAAGCGGTGGACTTTTATATGGAATCATAAATGGGGATTTCATGTGTGCCTGTTATTGCACTGTTCTTGTTATAACCAGAAAATACTAAAAGGACAATCAGTCAGACAAGACCACATGACACCAAAGGGACAGGCTTACCTTCACATGTATGTTTACAAGGTAATATTGGGTTATTACTAAATTCAACATCACATTGAGGAAAATGGTAGGTGCAGAAAAAAGTCAAGTCATTAGTACACCCGCTGTCTATACTGTCTCTTGAGAATTTCTCAAATTCCTGCAAAGTAGAATGAAAGAATATACTCTGTAAAACAGTTTCTTTTACTGCTGTATAACATACATTGAAAAAAATGGTATTTCAAGGTATTATTCAGAACCAGGCTTCAGATCTCAAATTGTATAACAGTATTTTGTTTAATTGGTATTAGTTTGAAACAAAAACAAATATTTGCTAAAAGTGTTGACAAATTATTGATTTTTTTCATAAGAAATATTTGATACACATCTTTAGTCGGAAACTTTTTAAAGCTTAAACTACAAGACAATTTTTCCCGGACCTCTCAGTTTAACGCCTACACAGTTTCAGACGATGATCAGACTTTCCTGGCATAATATAAATACACAAACATCTTTTTTTTATAGAGAGCAGTAAAAAATTTAAAAATTTTCTTATTTGTTATATAATAATTTTGTCAACAGTACTTGTGACACTGTCACATGACGACATAGCGTAAATCTTGACTATTGCTTAAGACTTACAGCTGTAATACACAAGATGTCTTCCTGACATTCTTTAAAGAGATAGCTTGGTACTGAAGTTTTATTGAAACCTAGGGCCTGGCACTCTGGGATGTTGTAGCTAACACATTTCCTTTCAGCTGCAAAAAAAAATTCATGAATTTTAATAAAGAAATAAAATATAGGACAAAAAATGTTTTGAGGTTACTGTTGTTTTGAAAGAAATCTATCTCAAAGACAAAGATGGTTTTGTTGGTTGAGTGGAAAGCATTCTTCTTCTCACATTAAAATATTTTTTCAAAAAGCATCAATTCTTTTGGATAAATAAAAAGCAAAAATATACTCTGTGTGCGTCTTAAAGAGACACAACTGTTGCAATTTCATGTGTGACAGGTACCTTCCTTGTTGTTTGCTGTTGCAATTTGGAAAAAAACTTCTGAGTTCTGTCACCAAACATTTCAAGCATATTTTGTTTAATAGAGTGCATACACTGGCTTTAACAATATACATATTGAATAAAAATGAGTATACCCAAAAACAGTGTTGGGGTAAAGTGGGGTAGTAATCCACTCAAGTAATTTTCGCTACTTCTACCCCACCCGAATAGTTGCTACTCAACTCAGGTAGGGTAGATATAACTACTCGAAGACTACTTGGCACAAGTTTTTGAGTAGTCTTCGAGTAGTTGGATCTTTTTTTAAAGAAAATAATCATAAATGCACTAACATTTTTTTGCCAATGAAAGCATCAAAAATAATATATATCTATTTTTTTCCAATGTTTTGCCAGGTTAGATGAACATGTGTTTGTTAATGTCAATTTGAATTAAAAAAAACTATCAATTTCTAACAAATTTCCTTTTTACAAATAAGCCTGGGACATATTATGATATTTTTTGGAAAATCCACCCTTTTTTAAATTAAAGTTTTTTTTAAAAAAGGGTACAAAGAGTTCAAACGTTCATGCATGGGGTCTCTCCCTCCCTAGGCCCCGGGCAATAATTTGAATGAGTAAATTCAAGTTTACTTGCACAATTGATTATTATTTTGTTTTTACTGAATGTGTTTCAAATGCAACAAAATATC
The DNA here is from genome assembly GCA_032362205.1 of Clione limacina. Taxonomy (NCBI): domain Eukaryota; kingdom Metazoa; phylum Mollusca; class Gastropoda; order Pteropoda; family Clionidae; genus Clione; species Clione limacina. The sequence goes on along the minus strand of JAUUEB010492427.1, from coordinate 3,078 downwards.
AAAACCAAGTAAAAAACAGAGATAGGTAGATTGGGCATGAATACGTTTGGAGAAATCCATTGTGACCATGTCGTTATAACTAGCCAGCCAGACGGAATAGGCCCTTTGCGTGAGGCACCTCCATATCTTTGTCTTCGTTTCGTCATGTACAATGCAGAAAGCCACGTTCAACCACGCGATGTCGTTCAAAATGTATTGAGATTAGGCACGCCCAACTAGTGCCTATCCTTTTTTGGGGAGTTATAGCGCAAATCAGGAGAACCCACCGTCCCCTGTGCTTGTTAATTTTGACGATCACGATACAAAGGGTTTTATGTGAAAACAACTGTATTCGATATATTATTTTTATTGGATTCGCTCGCCTTGTATTTGTTTACAAGTTTCTGTATCTCTTATTTTAAGATTCAAATCATTTAATATTCTACAATATCTTCATAATCTATAATACCTCAAGGTAAGGTATTTCAAATTAATGTAATTCATAAGGTAGTGCCTATTGGGACAACACAAAGAGTTCCACCTTCGGAAAATATAGGGTACCTTTTTGGTATGTTATATATATTTATACAATATTGTAACTGTTTGTTACAATATACCTACCCCTAAACTTTAACCCTGCTTGGATAGTGACCTAATGTACAGTTTGCTTGTAAAGTGACCTAAGGTACAGTTTGCTTGGATAGTGACTTAAGGTACAGATTTTCCAAATGAGGAACTCTTTGTGGTGACCCTATAGGCACTTTCAATTCATGAAGATTAATCCATGACTGCAATCGTTGCTATCTAGCAGGACATTTTTTCAAGACTCGACTTGACTAAGTTAAGTCAAGACAAGATCTTCTCCACCGGGCCAATTAATACAACAACCAGTAACTCTCTTGCTTTTTCTTATTTCTGTAACTTGTGTACATTTATGTATCCTTTCAAAACCTTAACATAGAAATATTATTAGGTAAACAAGGGTAAATAAAGCAAAAAGTCAAAGGTTTACGGACGACATTTATCTAATTAAATCTCGTTTCCAATCTAACACATGGTAGGGTGGCCGAATGGGCTCCGGCGATGACTAAGGCACAAATTTTGCCCTTGGTGGCGTGGGTTCGAGTCTAACCGATACTCAAATTTTTTATCATTTAAATATTTTTAAAAAGTCGTGATGTAATATTTTAATAATCTTATCATGGGGAAAATGTTTTTTGGAAGCTTTACTCTATAACCACCATTGTAACGCTATCGCTAATGAACTCCTAGTGGACCTTAAAGCACACCTACACAATGGACACCTCCTGACCAAAAGTTGTAGGGCCGCTACTGCTCGAGAGTTTATGATGAGGAACTAATTGAGCAGTCAACTACTTCTACTCCTAGGAGTAGTCACCCAATTACTCGGCCCCAACACTGCCCAAAAATAATCAACCAACGGATATACTGTTTAACTTCTTTAAACAGGTCGACGATTTTCCATGTCAAAAGTGTTTACCATTGACAAGTTGTAACATGTAAGAAAAATCATTTTGTTCATTTGAAAATAACCTGCATATACAGGTGACTACAAATTCAATTTTAACTGCATAGGTTCTAACTTCTAACTAGTACTTGCATCTCGAATCTAAAATTCATAGAAATGGTTCACCTTGAAAGATGTATCAAACTAAAAAGAAAATGATAACTGCATTGAAATTATCTTCTCTTAACTTGGTCTTAGAAGTCTTTTAATATTCAATTTGATTTTTTTAACCCTAAGCTTTGAAATTTCATTTGGAATTTGTTAACTTTTGGTGTTTTTATTCATTCAGCTTGTAAAAAAGGTTTCAGCTTTTTATTCAAGAAGACCACAATTTTGTTTAAAAGTAATGATGCAGATTTCAGTAGTATCATTATTGGAACATTGGCTGAAAGTTCCAAGGAAAATCCTTGATTTTCAGGTTTAGGCATCAGGTTAACATTGCAGGGGATGTTAGTTTGTCCAACAGACTCAGCTTGGACATTTGGTTCAGCCTGTCTCTCAGCCAAGCTCGGCAATGGTGCTATTACTTTTTCTTTTATCAGAGATGACTATGGCTGAAGTCTTTTGTTTGGTATCAAATTAAATTGTTTTCATTTTATTTTTAACTCTAACTTACTTTCCACTTCATAAAAAATGCATTTCTGAAAAATGTAGTGAAAAAATGGATCAAGAATACTCTTACTTGGAACTTGTGATGTGGTCGGTACTGGAGTGGTGGGAGGGTTAGGATGCGGATGTATACAGGGCATGCCATCAGAGTTATCCTGTTCATAGAGCCAACTACAATCAGGAGTGTAATATTTCGCCATAGGGGCCCAACATTTGCTAACAACATCTGAAATGAAAACAAAACCCACACATCATTGTGTTACAAAAACAAAATAACGCCTGTTCTAAGAAAGTAAACAGAAAAGTAAGAGAATGATGCTTTAAAAGTTTTGTATCTTTTTGCTACCTAAAATAATTCATAGCAGTCAATTTCATTTTGTGTTGAAGTTATTTGTATTGATCTTCGGGCTTCTTGAAGCCTTTTTTACGCCAACTATCTTTAATTTTTAAAAATGTACCGTGTCTATTGACTTAAACAGTCAATTTTTCTAGATGTAAATTTCCTTGACACTGGTAAAGCTGTCCATAATTCCCTTGCCTTCCCTGTCATGTGACATGTGCAAGCCCTACACAGTTAACATAGGTGTACTCAGGTGTACTACAAAAAACTAGGGAAGCACCTGCATGTTAAATGCAAGCATGTCATAGCATAGTTACATATTAATGCTTATTTCCCTAAATGACAGATGTGTTAAGCTTTGGATGTGTTGATATTGTTTCTATCCCACACAAAAAGACTTCAACTGTAGTTTAAAATCATAAGATCCTAAAAAGCTATAAGTTTCTGTTGAAATAAGTTCCTTGTTTTTTTTAATTTGGACACCATGCTGACTGATTATATAACCAATATGCAAAGAGTGACAGAAAGTTTTGATGGCTACAACCACATTTTAAACTAGAAAAAATGAGTACTCGTAGAGAGTACAACCCCGATCATCGGACACAAAGGGACATTACATTGT
>JAUUEB010492416.1:0-10639 GCA_032362205.1 Clione limacina | reverse complement strand
TTCCGTGGACAAATATCTAGCTAAAACCGGCTTTCCAATAAATCTATTTGTTAAAGCTAATAATATCTTTACCTGTAAGTCAGTCAACTTAAATGATGAGTTGTTCAACACATTACAACAATAAATATATTTTTAGTGCTGACTGACACCTATGCTAACATTCTTTTTATGACACGCAGTGTTGCTAGGTAATAGCTTTTAATGCAATTCTCTTTGGAGTGTTCAAGCAGCGAATAGGCTTTCCAATCCCATGTTCAATATAGCCACAATATTCACGAATTCAGTTTATAATTAACACATAATCCACAGCTTGAGCAAGGCCCAGGCCACAGCACACGATGTCTGGATGTTACACACCCAATACTGCATGGCGTTTTTGTTGTTCAATTAGCAAACAGGAAATCGTTTTTTCGTTGGTTTAACCGAAATTCAAGGACTTTTGAAAAAGTCCCTTAATTCAAGGACTTTTCAAGGAGTCCTTGGATTTAAGGACTGCGCGGGAACCCTGTAAACACTGTTCAGCAGCTAAAAAAAAAATATGTATATTCTTGAAAAATGTAAGCTTTTGAGTGGGGGAGGGGGTCATAAAAATAAGTTCCCTATGTCCGCTTGTGAAAATATTGGGACGCCCATAAGACATTTACCTAATACAAACAAAAGAAGGGGATAAGCCCAAATGCCACTGGTTCGGTAAAAAGAAACAAAAATACAAATCTAGATGAAGAGTTGACTTACAATTGACTTTGTCTTGTCTGGTCTTGCAGCAATTGGTGGTGGAGCATTTTCATCTTCTTCCTCTACCCCATCAGAAGATACAGTGGGACTGGTATCCTGTTTGGGCTATAAATTGATAAAAATTGATTGTTGATCATTAATCATTGTTATTGTCATACCACAAGAAAAATAACCTAATTTCAATATTTGATAATCCTCCATTTTTTTTTGGCAAATTTAAAATATAATACAGCATATTTGAAGAACAGCAAATGGATTATTAATCAGTAAAACCTAAAATGTAAAAAAGAAAAAAAATTTGGTATCAAATAACAAAACTAAAAATTTGATTTTCAACGGTTTTTTTCTGTACATACTGGCTAATAAGTGATATTCTGTAATATCTTTAAAATTTAAGTTTGTTAAACATTATTCGCATACTTGAATTTGTTTCTGCTTAAGATGTGTATTATTAAAAACAATGAAACGTAATAAAATTTATTTGAGCAGTAACAAAGTTGTGATAATAGGTTATGTTTACTTGTGAGAGGACGAGCATTGCTGAGAGTTTATCTGACAAATTTGACTTGGACGATGTTGCACCTGTGAACATAAGATTATATAATTTAGTTTCCAATAAGTCTTTATCAATCAACCAAGTCTATAATATTGCAATAACCATGGCCCTATTCAAAGTTATAAAAAAAATTTCAAAGTAATAGAGCGATTTAGACAACAGATAATTTTCTGAACTAGGATAAAGTCAACAGTTGACATTGGGCTAAAAGAAACAACTTGGCGTTTTCTAAGAATCATGTGATTGTAAAGTAAAGTTACTCATACTCATCACTGAGCGTTGGGGAAACAGGAGTAGAGTTCTGATTAATATGCAGTATTTGAGGTAGTTTGCCATGCTTTCCTCGATGCGGGTGAACAGAAGGGACAAAAGAAATTTCCAGAACTCAGAATCAAACTCTGTCTGGTCACCTTCCTAATAACCAGACTCTCTACTGACTACACAGTCGGCTCCTCCAAAATCCTGCTTATACATCAGTCAAATAACTCATTTGATTTTTAACAGCTGATGTAGAAAACAAACATTAAAACAGGTGAAGATACCAAAGATAAATGATGACTTACTGCCAGAGTTGACATTGAGCATAAACTTTTCATCCTGTCTTTCCTTGTTTGATGTGTCATAATAGTTGAGCACATCCAGCACAGCCTGGGGGTTCTTTTTCTGTTCAGACTTAGAGATGTTGGCTGACTGCAGTAGCTTAGCCCATGACTCTGGCATCCCCTTCAGAAAGAAATGTTGTAACAGCATTGAGAAATGTTGAAAAAAGACTTTTAAATAATAATAAACTTTAGTGATGTATTATGCCTAAGACTGACTGATAATTTCATAACTACGATTGTGAATTGATTATCCAACATTGCCTATTCATCAATAGCAAATATATAGATAAAAACACCATCAGTCAGTTTTTTTTAGCAAACAAGGTGTTACTGTATGGGGTTAAAATAAAGAATAGGATTTATTTTCATTGGAAAAGGCAGTCATTTTTTTCCTAGTGGCTTAGAGGCCCCTTTTACCTCAAAATGCAAAAATATCAACTTCAAAGGCAGCCACATGGCATACAACTAATAATAATTGCAGATTCAATATAATATAAAATGTAGATACAATTAAGTTTTCAATAAAAGGGTTAACATTTGTAAATTTTGTGAAACTAGCAGTGGTTTTATTTCCATCTCAGAAAATATTTAATAAATTATTAAATAAAAGAAAGATTCATCATGATTGGTGCTGGTATAAGCATAATAATAAGGTGCATATCTTTGACCGTCTCAAGTTCAATGTTTGAAAAAACTAAAACAAAATGAAGTAGTCTACTCACAGTGAACTCTCCTGTGTAGGGGTCAAACCCAACATGTACTGTGTGTTCAAAGTTGGAGGGATGAGAGATGACAGGCTTGTCATTGATTAGGCGTACCAGTTTACCACCTACAAAAGATTTTGACAAAACATCAATTATGGAAAATAAATTATAAACGGTTAGAATTTCCTTAAATGGGCTTTACTGTATCGTTAAAAACATACAACATAAACCATCATCAAATAGAGTAGACTTTTTGAAAATATGTGACCTTTTATCAAACAAAAAAAGGACAGAGCATGTCAAGTTTACAAATGATTACTGTCTTTCATTTCAACCATTCCATTTTTTATTTTAATCAAATGTGTGATATTTGTTTCCCTCTATTATCAAAAAATGTATGAATAGACACTGCCAAATTTACAGTTAAAACAACTACCCAAATTTTAAAACGTTTAAACTACTTTATTTATCAATCTTTGTATAAATAACACGATATATAGTGAATACTTGATGGCTGAGTATTCAGCAAGTATTCATTTTATTCCACTTGGCATAATTCATGAAGGTTTGGTGATTTTTCAAAACATACAAACATTACGTTAACAACTTTAAGCAAACTAACAAATCATCACATTTAAGAATTAAACTCTCAGCGATCTTGTATGTAGTATGTACACATTTAATTGTTTTGTCAACCAGCTGATTTGTTCAAGGTCTCAACATGCAAGGAAAGTATTAAGTCAGGACAATGAGGGTTAACTGCTGAGAAATCCTTTAAAAATGTGATTTATGTCTCTTATTTTGGGTATCGGTATCCTGAAAACTGCATATTGAAAATCATTTATGTCAAAATTGTCTTTCTTTCCCAAGCATTTCAACAATCATATGCTGAAAGTTTTACCAAAAGTTTATAGTGAGTATGACAGAAATCTAAACTTTGGCAATTTTTTTAAAATTCAGAGTTTTGTTCTTTTTTGGGGCGAAACTCACAATGCATTTCACAGATTGCATTCCATATAGACAATTGTTAACAAGGAACTGACCTTTGATTGTTTTCAGTTTCTTTTTCTCTTCTTTGCTGTCTGGTTCTCTTGGTAGTGGCTTATACTCATGAGATATTTCTCTGTAGAATAAGAGAAGACACAACATTTATGATAAACATTTTTTTTTAAATATCCATTTAGTAAACTTGTACAAGTAAGAGATGGTATTAGTAAGTTAATCCAGTGCAAACACTCATGTAAAAATAGCAATTATTAGGACATTATATTATATGAAAATTGTATTACATGCAGGGATACAATGATGGTAGTGATTATATGAAATATTCAAATCATATGACAATTTAGTTACATACACACTACATACTTTATATGAAGGGATACAACTTATATAATGGCCACATATAAAAATGTATGACATTAAATAACAATTAATTTACATGTTACATAAATGATTCATACACAAGAGATACAATCATGGCCATGTTTATTGAGGTGCTACGTAATGATACCTCAATAGTCGAGACACGCTACCCTAGCATTTGTAACACAGAAAGAATCAAGACCCGAGGTTAAAATTAAGAAACGAGAAATTATGATTACCATATCAATTGAGATGACAATGTTTATGATAAGTGTGTATTGTGATGGCTAGATCTATAAAAATAGAACCCCTTCATAGGGGATCAAAGAATACTTATCACATAGCACTGTGCTTTTTAAATCTAACTGAAAAAGCCACTAAGACCAAACAAATGTATTTAAGAAGTTAGAAGGAGTTAGTATGTCTAACATACTGCCCAAGCCAAGGTGTTGTGTCACTTATCAAGATATGATCCACGCAAGCACATTATCAACTTTCCACTACAATAATATTTCTTGAATTTCTATATACGGAGAATCATATACAGATTAATCATATCTTAACACCCCTTGAAGCAAGGACTGGCAAAAATATATTTCCGCTTTCCTTTTCAGCCCTAGCACAAATGGTCTCCTTATATGTCTGCCTCCAGATTCATTCTTTTTGCGGCCATTCCTGGTCTTCCTTACCTGTGGAATTCCATCTTAGAACCCAACTTCATAAGTTTCTTGCATCCTTGCGCAAGACGTGGCCAATCATAGTCCACCTGACAGAGTCCACTATAAGAAAACAATAAACCTTCAATGGGATGTCAGTCTTTGACGCATTTATAAAGCAGAATGACATAAGTTGGACTGTGTGAACCAAATGCTGTACAACCAAAGCAGTGAAAAGCAAAACATTTAAAGCGCAAAAGGGCACATAAAAATTGATTTAACATTGCCATCAGCATTAATGGGGGAGGGTGTACTGAGTGGAGTTTTAAAAAAGGAAGCCCGGAAGCAATCTTATCACAAATGTGATAGTCGAAAAATAGTTACTGATCCAGCTTTAACCAAATGCTTTTACTCTCAGGTTTTAATATGTCAATTTGCCCCCTCATAGAAAGGGGGACAGCTATTCAGCTTTAAAAGGTACTCAATATATTGATACTACTAGATTGATAGTTTATTATATATTTATTCTAACTACACTATGATGATACACTGTCTGAATGTGCTGCTTGAGGTAGTCACACCTAATAGCAGCAGACTCTCAGCTCTACTGCAACAACCTGGATTGAGCAGGTAATGCCCAGTTGGCTATACCAATAGATATAAAAAATCACATGGTTACAAGATACTCTCAGGCTTCAGCAACCAAATGGTCCCCAGTAAAAAAATAAAATTTGAATAATTGCCTCTCTATTTCAATCAGTGGGTCCAGTCTGTCTTTAGCAGGGGAAACAAATTACAAATTTATTCCTTTCCCCAGGTAGGTCAGAAGCTAAAAAGACTAACTTTTCAATACATGCATTTAAGTCTATACTATACAGGGTATCAAATTTTAATATGGTGCCCCCCTCCCCCAACCTACAGACTGACCTAAGGTTATTTAAATGGAAGTACATTTCTGTCATAGTAAACTCATCAATGTAATCTTTATTTTATGCTGCACTGCATGTATATAGCACAATATGTCAAATCTTGAGATATAGTTTATTTTTTTGTTAACTTGTCAACACTTCCTCATTTAATAATTATAAATATTCAAATATAACCTTATATAACAATGTTTGTTTAAATTTGATAGCAGGTTTCTATAGTAAAAAATAAATAAAAAATAACTAAGATATAATATGCTGTTTAAAAGAAAAAGGTCTTTACTGTGAAACATCAACTAATACCATTTACACAATTAAATGTAGGCTATTTAGAATTGCATTTACTAACATATGACCCGTATTGAAAATGAAAGAAATGAGATGCCGGCGGAAACAAAATCTTGGAACAATGGTTTTATATGAGATCTCAGGAACCTTATGATCTTTCACAACTCATGTGGGTAATTCCACTTCTCCTTTGATAAAATCCTTCTTGACTTTGTTCCCCAGGAGGCACATCTGGCCAAGATCAAGATGTGCTGTCTCGGCTGTTATCACCAGACATGGGCATGAAGCCTGCTTTGGCTTCGTGAACCCGGCAGTTTAGATACCAAGGCTCCGGCCTGTTTTCAAAGACTGGCTTCTGCTTCATCCTTTTTTGGACGAGAGGCTTTGGCTTTGTGATATTTCCAAAAATCCTGGATAATTTGATTCATCAAAAAAAAGTTGTTTTCTTGCTCCAAATCCATTCAAAGGTGTTAAAAGGTCAAACTAGACGCTTTTTAAAAGGTACACAACACTTTGTTTTGACTGAAATATGATGATTTATAACCTTTTTATTGAGTTTTCTAAAAACAATGGCTTTGTATTATTTCTTAGAGTTGGATTCGGCTTTGAGATGTTTTGAGATGAAGGCTTCAGCTTTGTGATGTGCCAGGGCTTTGTACCCAATGACTGGTTATCACACCCATCCCATTGCATAACTTTGTAAAATTATACAAATTTGTCTATTCAATTGCTATAACGAATTGAAAGAAAAAGATGATATTACATAGTGCAAAGAATTTTGACCTCTTCCCAGCAGTTCCCATAAATTGTCCCTGGCCAAGATTATACAACATTCTCATAAAACCGAGACATCTCAGACTCCTTGCATCAATGCTATGGCGGCATATGCCTGCAATCTTGCACAGAGTCAGTCTTTGTTGCAGTGGTTGTAGGTTAGTAATAAGTTAAGACAATTTAGCAAGACAAGTGTTTTTAATGGAGCCAAGTGGAAATTCCATTGGCATAGGACATGACTGATCAGATTATAGCTAGTGAAGAGGAGGAAATACTTGAGTGACAATGTTAATACTTGATCAGAGTTCGGCAATACTCAAGTAGTAGCGTGGGAGTATTGAGCATGTAGTACCGACTTGGATACTCCCGCTACTGATGGCAATACTCAATACTACACTCATACTCTACTTCAAAAAGCCAATACTCCACTCCAAATAGCGGGAGTATTGGCTATTGCGTTACTATTTTGGAATATTTCCGCTACTTTGAAGTATCGATCGGCCCGCTCTGATACTACTGAAACTTGGCAATTCGTGAAAGGAAAATCACAATTAGAAACACCACCCAGCCAAATTCTCCTATTGGTTGTTCTCCCTTGTTTTGTTATCTACTGGACAGTACCGGAAGCCAAAATAGAGTTCTCTCTCACCTCACCTTTGAACCCTGACCGCCTAAAAAGTTTTGTGTATGTCGTTTTGGCTCATCCCACATTCCAAATGAATTTGTTACCAATAATGTCCGAGAAAGAGCATAGCAAAGTCGATCTATAAAAAAATCATCATTATTATAATTCAAATAGACAATGTCTATGCCTATATGGTTTTTAAATGTATTGTGAAATTAATTAGCAGTCCCTTTTTTTGCCCAACAATACTCCGGAGTACTACTCGAGTACTATTTTTTTCGGTACTCCTGGAGTATCCATTTTTTCAATACTCCGGAGTAGTACTCAGGAGTATTGCCAGATACTCGAGTAGTACTCCGGAATTCCGGTACTCTACTCCAAAATTCCGCTCAATACTCTACTCTACTTCCGAATACTCATGCCTAACACTGTACTTGATATGTACATCATGCTGAACACATAGCGTACGCATATTAACATTGTTAGCAATAAATATATAAATAATGAATCCTTCCATACACACTAATTTAGCTAATAGTATACATGCAAGTGGCAGATTGTTTGCACCACTCCAAGACAAAATCTCAGTGATAAAATTTTGTTGTCTAGGGAGGGTATCTTGATACCAGAACCAAGTTTTCTTTAAAAAAAAAGATTTATGTTTTATCAAATAATTTGCGGTTCTTTGCGAAATTTAAGCACTAAGATTTTGTCTGAGAGGGAGGTTGCAAACAATCTGTCACTGATGCTTGGACTATAAGAAACACCAGAAGTAGAAGTGAACAAACAACAAAAATACCACATCAGTCTTAAAACACAACCAGTAACACGCAGCTCACATCAACACACAAACATTTATCTATCTAAGCCTTCCAAACACCTTTTGGTGAACACTAAGGATGTATATTTCTTTCCAGTGCACATCAAAATTGGCCTGAATCAGTTCCAAAAAAGGATTAAAACTATTTTTTATACAAAAAAGGAAAAAGGTTTTGTCAATTGTAAAAAGCAACAAGAATTAGAAACATGAACGTGGAGTTGAAAAAAAAGTGTTCGACTGCTGACTGCTTGTGATCTATTTACACTTAAAAAAGTCAAGGCTTCATGTATGGCTGGGACCAATGAGAGCTGTATGTGGAGTGTACAGACTTGTGTACTGCTAGCTTTAGGTCAAGTATATGGTGGGGGTACAGACTTGTGCACGACTAGCTGTAGGTCGAGTGTATGGTGGGGGTACAGACTTGTTGAACCCACACAAACTATCATTACCACATTATTTACATTCTAAACAGGGAATCTTTTTCAAATGAATTTTATATTAAATAATATTATGTGTAATGTATATTGATGTATTTGATCAATGATGCTATTAACTATTTTTCATGTTGCAAACAAGAAGTTTTTCATGTTATATCAAACATAATCTCAGCCGTACAGCGATCGCGAGTCTTAGCTCATCATACTGCTTTCAACGTTACAGGGAGTCTGTACCCCCGCCATACAACTAGTCATACACAGAGCCTATTCACTGAGGACAGGCTTGACATACGCAGCCGCAATAGCATGTCAACTACCTCGCTTACAAAAATGGAACAATTTCTTCTTATCTTAAGTTTTAGTAGTCATTTATATAAACATAATATGAGTTTGTTTTCTATAGTTAGAGATTGAAACTTCAGAAGATTTTTTCACATGACCACATCCATGAATCCTTTTTATTTAAAGAGAAAAAATATAAACTTTGTGAATTTAAATACTTTTTCAATGAAAATTTGAATGAATAAGAACTTTGGGGCCCACAAAAAATAATTTGAACTGATAGTTATAAAGGCTACTTTGACTGGTGTGAACTGTGTTAAAAGGAAATGCATAGAAAAAGATTAAATACAACAATAATAAAAATTAAAATATACATAAATATTTACTGATTATCCACAATAATGAATCAAAAGAAAGGACAAATAAATATATATGTACTGTAATTGTATATAAATGTGTAACTGGTTACACTAACCTGGTGCTCTCATGCCTGACCGGAGGAGCAGGAGGTCTATCCCCATTTTCCGACATGATTGGACCAATTTGAACAGTGACAGGTGACTAGTTGACTCTAAATCAGTCAATTATCTGAGGATTTAAGAGAGAAAAACTCAATGAACGATCAAACTTAACTATCTTACTTTTGTGCATCAAGTAAGCTTTTGCTGTGAATTCGCAATGACTATTGAAGATAAAAATAAAATCAGAAATAGCGGGGAATTGGAGCCGTTTTTTTAACCTAAAGCTCTGACTCCAGGCTATTTAAAGAATAATTTGGTAACTTTTTTAACCAAAAATGATGAAAAATTCATACAACTTGATTTAAATAATGTGATTTTATTATCTTCCAATTTTGAATAATAAAATAGATAATATTAGGGGTTTTATTTTAATTCTTTTTCTACCACTCAGAGGTGAATTGGTCGATCCGCAAAGTCTCGCTCACGAAACTCAGCGCGCGAAATTTGCCATACATAAATATTGAACATGATACAGAGTCACGTCATTATCCTGGAAAAGTTGATTACATTTCTGTGCGATATTTACAAGATATTACTTGTTGGTTTTAGGCTTTTGTTTGTTGATGTTTTGGACTTTTTATCTCAAGTATCGCTAGTTTATTGAGGTGTGGACACGAAGGGTCAAAGAACGCGCGGTTCATTAAAGGCCATAGAATCAAGCAGAAGTTAGATATAGTCTATCATATAGTATGACGACATTGATTCACAGCAGTTGACCTCATTAGGACTTAAGTTGATCCACTATTTAGTGTGCTATTATAGCACTTAAGATAGTCTCATGTTGTAGTCTATTACATCCTATGTAAATATGTCTAGCGGTCGTAATCTAAGAAAAACAGTTAAAAAGATTAGATAAGTATTTCAAAAGCTCTGAGAGGCGGAAATATCATAGTCCATCCACCATAAAAGCCGATGGGGTAACTGACACCGACACCACGATCTCAATACGAGATTTGTTGTTCAGATTTCAACCTCAAATCCTCGTAAATCGATTAAAGGAAAACACGCCGCCTGGAAGTTTATTGAGTCAATAGTCAATCTTATAAACAAACCGTAGATTAGACACTAGACTAAGGTCACTACATATATCAAGGTCACTCTACAGGTCACTACAGGTCACTACAGACATACATATTACGATTATAATAGGACGAGCAATAACAATTACATTGTTGTTGTTTTGTTTAGTCCGTAGTTAAACCTATTTTATACTTTATGTTCTAGACTATATATGGTCGCCTATTGTATTTATACTTAATGTTCTAGACTATATATGGTCGCCTATTGTATTTAGACTTTATGTTCTAGACTACATATGGTCGCCTATTGTATTTAGACTTTATGTTCT
>JAUUEB010492405.1:0-10640 GCA_032362205.1 Clione limacina | reverse complement strand
GAAATTTTTATTTGAACTAGCTTGAATAAGTTTGTATCTTTTCATCTTTGTTCATTATTATTTATTATTAATATTTCTTTAATCATTTTTCTTTATTTTTGTATTTGTTTGACCTGTTGAAGGGAATTTTCCCGAAATATTGTTGATTGTTTGTTCCGTTATCTCGTCCCAGGTGATTGAATGATCATTCTTTCATGCTATTTTTATTGCACCTTGTAGACATACCCCTTTTTTATAAGCTTTCTACCCAAAGAAAAATGGGAGTATGGGTGGTGGTTCTCTAAAACGTATGGCGTTAATTTCGCTCTCACAGTTATTAAGACAAGCCCTAAATTAAACCAAATATTGCATGTGCCCTAAATAAAGCTGTCGTATCAAATTATGACGTTCTACCAGAATACAAATTATTGGCACAATCTTTTTAACCTTGATGTAAATGGGCTTTTTCATGTGGGCGCTGTCAGCTACAATTATTAGTTTTAAGAGTATACCCCTTTTTTCCAGAAATTGACATTTCAAGGTCTTTTTGTATCACTTATTATCAATATGGTGTCCTCATACGATATCTATATATTAATAGGCCGGATAAATAAGTGGCTATTTATCCAAAAATGCATGTAATACGAACAAAATTATATAGTGTAATCAATGTATTTGTCCCATCTTATTTAAAGATTTTTAAGAATTACTAAAAAATAAGTTGCAGTATCCAAGATGAATAAATCTTTGCAAAACATAATGCTTCATGAATTAAACAGTCTGATCAGAACTACTAGGACTATTGTGAATTGACCAGTACAGGGGCCTTGACAGCGGAATATTAGTTAGAATGACATCATTTAATGAGTGAATACTCATTTGCATGACCTCTGTACGAATCAATATACAATGAAATTGTATTGTTAATTGATTCGTAGAGGGGCCATGACCAGTGGTTAATTTGTTAAAATTATACATTTTCACGAGTGAGTGTTGATTTGCATATACATTGAACGAATCAAAATACCATGACATGTTTTCTGACTGCAAATATTGTAAGAAGACACCTTTAGGGACCTTAAAAATAATTTGTAAACTTAACCAATGTATTCAAATATGAGAAAGACGTGGGTCATTGGAAGGGAGAGAAAGACTTAAAAGTGAAAAATGAACGGAAATAATATGTTTTTTCATCCTCGTTGAATTAATAACAAAATATTATGTAATTATGCTGCCTTATACGTTCAAAATCTTTATGTCGCTCTGAAGGCGATGACAGAAATATCACTTATCTAAACGAGTCCGTGAGCTACATGATAAACCCTAAAACGGCAATGCTATTTAAACTCAATTGTAAGGAGTAAAAATGTAGACCTTGACTCCTGACAAATCAATATCCATCCAACCTATAAAAGAATGCCAAACAAGATTTGCCCAATGTCATGACCGAACCTTCAGTAGATAAAACTATGTCATCCACCTCTGACAATACTTATCAATCAGAGACTCCATCTCCGCGTTAGTAGCTCCCCTAGTCATTAACGACACTTTGAATGACAGCAATTGAAAAACGTCAAATTCAATCAACTCTAAGAAAAAAATATTATTATATCAGATGGCCCATGTTATTTGTCAAATTCCAAGTTATACCAGAGTTTTGAATCATGTCTCGGAATGATTCTCTTGGGGCAGTGCACCTGTTGCGTTAAAATGTATAGATTTATCTGTGATTTCAGTTTCATTGTCTTAACTCGAATTCATATTGAAAATGTCTTCCTTAAAGCCTTTCTTAACATCGCCCTGATATAACATTATTAAATCAGACGGGTTACTCTATTTCAAAGAATTTCGTTGTTTGGCATATCTCGTAAGTTTCCCTCTTGGCTGAACACTAATCGCGTTAATATTTGTTAACTTTTTTTCTGTGAATTGAGTTTCCTTCCTAAACAATCAATAATACATAATATGTCTTCTTTGGAGCCTATTTCAACAGCGCCCTAAGAGTCGAGAACAACATAATAAAGTTGGCGTGGTCTAAAAGCATCGACCTTAATCGTGCTCATGTTATCAAATTATTCTGTATCAAGTTAGAACATCGAGTTAGTGTTTTTTTATATTGTCTCAGAATGTTTTAACTGGGCTTAAAACTAATCACGTTAATATTTTTAAAATATTTCTGTAGTTTCAGTGTCTTTCACTTAATCAATAATGAGAATGTCTTCATTGGAGTGTCAAGATGTGAAGCAACATAATGAAATTGAAGAGATCTAAATATATCAGCATTGATTTTTATAACGTAATCAAATTATGCCGTAATCTAGTTGGACATATTTGTCAGTTGGTAACATAATATTTTATATAAACAATATCAAAACTGATACATTTGGATAGCTTTCAAACAAATACTGGGGGAAAAACGGCAAACTTTTGCTTTTCACAAATGCGTTCGATGCACTGGTTCGATGTACTGTAAAGTATAATGATAATTTTCTCGGAATTGTAAAGATAATGTTCTCAGATAGGATAACAACCGTTTGCAAGAATAGCTTTCAACATATTACGTTATTGTAAACTTAACCGATATATTCCCACTTGAGAAAGAGATAGGTCATTGGAATGGAGAGAAATAGTTGAAGGTGAAAAAATTGACGAACATAATATGTTTTTTGTATGTGATATGTAATAATACCTATAACAACACGTACACTTACAACTACAAACTTACAAAGTAAGGGTTCTAAACAAGAACACAAGTGTTACTACCCTGTTTACTAGCTTGTCTTCTTTTATGTATAGAACTGATGTCACCTTCAGTTGCAAAAGTTAAACGTTAGATATATCTTCATTCGGCTGTTTTGTTTTGCATTATTGGCTGTTGCCGTATGTTTTCAACTGTAACGTAATAAGTATAAGTAACAGAGTATCTTTCAAAGACGTATAATTGAAGACCTTTGGAACGCACCAAAATATAAAACAAAGAGTGTTAAGCATTGGCCAACGCAAGTTCAGTACGCTTGATGTGCTCTTGGTGGAACTGCAAACGTCCGAGTTTTGACAAGCAAACGAAGCTAACGAACAACAATAATCATAAAAAATTAAAGTTGTTTTATTTGAAGAAGCAAAGAAATTTTGAGTAAAAATTAAATATAATATAAATATTTCTTAAGCACTTTGTTAAAAAAACAGAACTCGCTAAACACTTACTTCTATTAAATAATGTAATAATAATAATATAGCGCTTTTCCTCAGCGGGGCCAAGCTCAAAGCGCTTTACATATATCATTACCCGGACAGGCCAACTTGAGACAAACCTTGTACATTCTCAGCTTCCTATGAAGTATACAAGGGGTCGCGTGTGAGGCGCATCGCCTTATCAATCTTACATAGTCATTCACTGCCTATAGTCGGGTACTCAATTAACAGCTGAGTGAACTGAGAGGCACTGAAAAATCATCATCGCTCGAGGGATTGGAACTCGGCTCGTCGTTGTGATAAGCGATAAGCCGGGGCTGACAAACAATGTCAGTATTTACATCAAACTGATTGGTTTGCTATACTAGGCACTAGCATATAAGAACTGTGTTGACAATGTGTTAGTGGTAAAAGTCGAGTAGATGTTTGTTATTAAATCACCCGACACGAAACACACGAATGTGTGGCACTGTTGCCATTTTCATGTACACACACATGAAATGAACAAGATTCATGACACGTTCAACAAATGGAACTAATTAAAATATAAATGAAAATTAAAGATAACACCAAAGCAAAGGAAAATCAGCACTTAGATGCAGGCTTGGTTTAATTTGAGCAGGAACATGAAAAAGAATGAAACTTTGGATGAAGCACAAAAACGCAATTTGTAGAGATTTGAAAGTTTGCTTAAAAAAAGAAGGAACAGGGACGTAAAGTGTATGGGCCTCCAGTAGAAAACGTTTATTATGGGTAGATCAGTTCAAAATGAACAAAAAAGAAGAAGTGTAAAAACAAAGAATGGTTCTATGAAAAAAAATAGGTCATCACGGTCGACAAATATATCATCTCGAGAAAGAAATCAAATTATGATAATAAAGTAAAGCAAAGAAATTAATACAATTAGATTAAGTGAGGTAATAGCAAAACGCCAGGAGTGAGAGGCCTCTATCTGCGAGGTGACTAACTCGGGGAAGTACTATGGTTGTCTCAAGGGGGCGGGGCTGTTATTGTTATCAAAAGATATAAGAGCAGTTTTTCTAAATTTAAGAGGCTTTAAAGCCAATGAGCAAAGTGACGACATGACTTCCTAAATTAAGAGCCTGAGAAGTATTGTTAAAAGTGAGTTTTGACATTTTAAGATTCAAAAAGCAGTAAATGTTATTATTAAGACTAAAAGACTGTGTGAATGATATTTAAAATTGTTGAGGACTGGAAAATACACCTTGAGACACCTTTAGTCATGAATAAAGTCTTGGTGGTATAACTGATATTTTTATCTTTTATGAAAATATGCAAATATTGTTAAAGGATAAAGCGTTATCATCACGTAAGGGTGTAAAATAAGCAGAAAACATAAACAAGTATTTGCAAAGAAAAGAAAACCGTCTTAGATGAGTTATATATAACGCCGTCTCCAAATCCCCCAAGGCCATTTCGGAAACCTTTGGCCGTTATTTCACTGACTTAAGAGCTCAAGAGTTAATCTTTTCCTTTAATTCCTCGTCACCTTCCCATCTTACTTTTCTCTCCTAGTGAGCTTACTTGTTTAGAGCTAATTAGAGAGGTGGATTGTGGGAGCTCTCTGTGATGAACATATGCAAATGAAGTGAATTAGTGTCAGTCGTGTTATCGTCGTCATGTGTGGTCAAAGTGTATGAAAGACTTAGGTATGGGAAATATATTTCTCCTTAACCTTGGAAATATCCATATGAAGATCCGGCTCAACAGATAATCGCTTTAATTTATCAGATCTCAAGAAAGAAGATTGGTTTATTTTGCAGAGGTCTGGAGAGAAGATTAACAATAGAAACGTATTATAGATCAAGATATAATGATAACAATTACTATCTAAACCAAATAACATGTCAGAAAAACACCAGGATATTACAACAGACTGTTATGTAACTTCGCAATATTTCGTTTTAAAGGCTTACACTTAAAGAAGAAAGACTACATGACTTGTGCCTATGAATCAATAGCTTTTATATACGTTTTTATTGTAACAAACATTACAATAAGTTATGTGAACCTTTGACATTTTTTACCAAAGAACACATTCAACTTATCAGACTTTTTACGAAAAAGCAAAGAAAATGCTACACTAAAACAGTCTGAAATGTACAGTAGATGCAACTGGAATTGCAGGTTATAAGGTCTTTAACATCATAATGTATTTGAGTTTGGCTGATTTTTTTCACACAATTCAAGAAAGCTGTAGTATGCTCTTCATCGTTGAACTTATTAACTTCCTCTGTCTGACCGCGTAGGATCTGACCATATTTTGGCTATGACTAAGCCAATGGAAATGAATTAGTAGACAATGTTGACAAACATTATATATGAGACATACATGAGAGCATTTAATGTTTGCATGAAGATGGCATATGCATATGTTTATCTATATCTATTTGGTACTGATATGTATTTCTGAAATATCCTATACGAGAGTAAGCAACATATTGAAACTGATTTGAAAATCATTCTGTTAGAATAATATGTTTACGGTTAAACTTTGAGTGTATAGATTTCTTGTTGATGGATGGACGGATGGATGGATGGATGGATGGATGGATGGATGGATGGATGGATGGATCGATGAATAAATTGGTGGATGGATGGATATCTTGGTGTGCTGAAATGTTTGATTTTTTGTCTTTTGGCGATGTTAATACAGTTAGTAAAACGGACATTCTGCATAAACTGAAAAGAAACAATTGTGATCGTCTAAGCATTAAAGCACTATTTGTCTTTATTACACTGCAAAAACACCTTGGAACCCAAAGACAAGTGTCACATTTTAATCCCATGATTGATGTGCTTTGTATCAAACGAAGCAATACGCTTATTGCCAATCAAATTGTTTTAACGCGTGTCTTATCTTATTTAGAGATAAATCTTTGAACGGAAAAACAATGTTCATGTTTTTACTGTAGTAATCATTATATTTAAAAAGTAAATATGGCTGTTGAATAAGTTAGTTTCTTATAGGATACAATATTCTAGGGCGTCGATGGTTAATGCAAAAGATTTAGAATGTACGTTCCGTTTAAAGTCGATTGATAACTTTCCAAACAAAAATATCTCAAGTTATCTTCTAAATATAAGTTATTCTGACATCAAAATGTAAAAATTATAGTTTAACCATTTCGTTTTGGAATGGATTGCATGACGTTGCAAAACTAACAAATTATCTTGCATCATTTGGCAAAAAGACAAATAGTAATTTAATGTAAAAACTCAGGGAGGCAATTGTTCGTTGCGATGTATTGAACAGAAGTCGACAATATTGTAATGGCACTGCTTGATGATTTTATCAATTTGTATTCCTTGGTATCATCCCGTTTCGTCAAAATTACCTACTACACTAAATAATCGAGTGGGATCAGTTTCTTAATCTTATCAACAGATTGTGTGAATTTGACAGAAGTCTAATTTTAGCTAAAGTGATGTTACCAACAATCATAATTAGTTTTGTTTTTGTATATATGGTACTATACTATTTAAATCACCGACATATTCCGATTCTCTTGCTTGCGGCCACACTTGTTGTCAGAGCATTTTCGGACACATCTGTCCCTTGTCAATGTTTAGTGTGGTAAGGCTTCTACGTCTTTTCCCGTAATTATGGGTAATTTTGGAAGGGGGATTGATGTAGGGGGGAAGGGGGTTTCGTGGGTACTGGTAGGTTATAGGGAGGACAGATGTGGCGTTTTTCCCAGCAAGATAATTAACCAGTCTTACTTTTTTCCTCTTCCTATACCTACTGCTGAGTGACCCAAGGATCCGAGATGTATTCCTCCCAGTGGCACTCATCCCACTTGACATTAGGTTGGTGCTTGGGCTGCAGGAGGTTGGCACTAGGTATCAAGGGCCCTTCTCTCTGGCTATAGATGAACTTCAGTAATGGGAACACAGCCATTTCTTGGTGGTAGACTTCTCTTAGTCATTCCCTTGTCTTGGGCTCAACCTGCGACTTTGGCGGGAGTTAGACTTCGGGGCTCTATCTGCCTTTTGAGCAGGAGCTTTACTTTGGGGCTTGACCTGATTTTCGGCGGGAGCTTGACTTGGTGGTAGACCTCTCTTAGTCATTTCCTTGTCTTGGGGTCAACCTGCCACTTTGGCGGGAGCTAGACTTCGGGGCTCTATCTGCCTTTTGAGCAGGAGCTTGACTTTGGGGATCAACCTGCCTTTTCGAAAATCAAAATCTTCCAGTTACCTCTAGAAAGCACAATTTGCATAAATAAATCCAAAATCTACCATGGGTCCAAGCGCGTATCTAGGATTTTCAGAGGAGAGAGGGTAAATCGGCTTATAGCTTCGAAATTTGTATAAGGGGGTGGGATTTTTGAAAATAATGTGTAAATGGTGCACACATATAGCATGTATTACTTTTCCACCTTATTTAGGGGGGGGGGGATTGCCCTGTTTTAGCTCTGGATATGCGCCTGTGGGGGAGCATGCCAATGACCCGCCGATCTGCGACCTCGGATGATTCCCCAACCCATTGGAAAACTCCTGGGGACGCCCTTATTGTACGTTCCTGCTGTCTATTATAATTGTTCAAAGAACCATGATGACCAAAATTTGCCAGACAATTTGTTTTTATAAATTATGACAGAACAGATAGTATATAATTGGGGTTATATTTAGTTTGATAGCTGCTATTATTTGCTGCCATTATAACTCGGGGTATGGGGAGGGGAATCATCGAACCCCCTCCCCAAAGACTCTTCTGGACTCGGTTTTTATTGATCGTAAGGGGATCGACAAACATATTTTTGTGATTAAAAAATTCCTCTTTACCAGGGCACAGTGCGACCAGAGCTGTCAAATATTAAAAAATGATTCTATTTAACACTTTGCTATTCATTTCACAAATTGGTTGAATCAAACAGCCCTTTTAGAAATGTTAGAAATATATTAACATACCCATGTGCTGTTAATCACATTCTGGGTTAATACACTGAATTGAATTGAATTAACTTCTGTCCATTCCAATGTTGAGCTGTATTCATATTATACGAAATCCTGCATCATTTTAAAAGAGTGGTGCAAATACAATTGTATTTTTGTGTAATATTGATATGTGTGCTTAAATGTGTTTGTGTCTATATGATTATATTGTACACTAGGCTGACTAAATGCCCATAGAATCCAAATATTTGCATACATTTTTCAAAAATAGATAATGTTATAAGTTGTAGAGCGGTTCATTCATCAATGCCACCGCCAATTCCCAAATAAAAGATCAAAATAAAAAAAACTGTACGCAAGGTTAGCTTGACCTCAATGCAACGGTTGCAACCATGACAGACTGATACGACTTGCAATGGTCAATGATTTTGTTTAGATTCTCTTGAACTCTAAACAAGCTGCATTGATGTAAAATCGTCTTGACCTTAATGGACCGTTTAACTCAACAACAATCTCAAACTGGGCCTTAATACCAGTGATAGGAAAAGTACTGACTTTATCAGTACTCGAGTAGAGTAGAGTATTCACAAATTGTCAGTACTCGAGTAGAGTAGAGAAAGGGAAATTTGATTCAGTACTCGAGTAGAGTAGAGTATTGGGTTAAACTACTCGAGTAGAGTCTTGAGTACTCAAACTTTTCCATTAATCGAATACTCGAGTACAATACCTAGAATAGAGTACTAAGTACTCGAATTAACTGGAGAATGTAAACAAATATCACAATTCTTTATTAAACACTAAATTTATTATGACGAGTGATAGGAAGAGTACTGACAAAGTCAGTACTTGAGTAGTGGGATGATAATTCTTGTAATAAAACAAACTTTTAAAGAAGGAAAGATAGCTTGAATTTTAACAAATTCTCAAAAATCCAACTATTGCCGAAAATAAACAGCGTGTAGCTTGTGATGTGCTTTTAAAATAAATCATTCGGGCTTCTGATGTCTTTTTGTATTCGGATTCTGTATGGAATATAGGTTAGAATTAAGTAATTATAATAGAGTATTTTACTATGTAAATCTAATGAACCTCGGCTCAATTTCCTGGTTTCAGGAACGAACTGCAACCTTTTTGTGGTTTTTATTTAAAAGCTACATCATTGCCATATAAAATACAGAAATTTAAAAAAATTAAGGCACTACAATTTCTACAACAAGCATTGGAAAATTTTCTCTCCTGTCAAAAGATGCTAAATGGTCACCGTATGCCAAGTTGAAAATTGGCTCTGTAGTAACAATGAAATTTATATTCTAAAAAGTTTCTGTGCCTAAATGCTCCACTTTTTATCAAAATCATAAAAGAAAAAAAGAACAAAAAAAAGAAAATTATTTCAAGGTTTATAAACAGCCTTAATATCATCTAACTTTTATTTTCGGTCGAAGGTGCCAATTAACAGTTTTTAATTACTTGATTCTAACCTATATGTAACTGAACGTCTGGGTTACAGTCAGGTCTTGGTTTGTATGCTTTGTTTTACATTTCACGGTAGTTGTTAATTTAAAAGCAAGTGAATCCTTTACTCTGTCAATTTCTATTGAAAGAAAAGATTAGAAATTTCTTTGGATTACATTTGGTAAGTAAAAATGTTAGTTACTTGATAATATATATTAAAATATAACCCAAAACAATACACATTACTTTTGAAATTAACTTTAAAGCTGCAAATGGCACAGCTTTAAAGCCATGTTTTAGACGACCTTGGAATTTGTCCGCTTTGACATTATTTCTGAACATCTCAGAGAGAATAATTTCGCTCTCCGTCAACTCAAGAGGAAATCAGTTCTATACTTGAACTAGAATTTTATTGATTTTCATATTTACATGCGATGGAAATGTTTGAATTTTTTCATAACATAATTTACTCATCGCAAAAAACTCCTCGCGTTCAGTATCTTATCATTATATGAAGTAAAGCAATTAAATCTTAATATATTGATTGACACATGTGTTAAGTAAAATGATTAAATCTTAATATATTGATTGACGCATGTGTTAAGTAAAATGATTAAATCTTAATATATTGATTGACACATGTGTTAAGTAAAATGATTAAATCTGAATATATTGATTGACACATGTGTAAAGTAAAATGATTAAATCTTAATGTATTTATTGACACATGTGTAAAGTAAAATGATTAAATCTTATGATACTGATGACACATGTGTCAAGTAAAATGATTAAATCTTATTATACTGATGACACATGTGTCAAGTAAAATAATTAAATCTTACGATGCTGATGACACATGTGTCAAGTAAAATGATTAAATCTTAATATATTGATTGACACATATGTAAAGTAATCTGATTAAATCTTACGATACTGATGACACATGTGTAAAGAAAAATGATTAAATCTTATGATACTGATGACACATGTGTCAAGTAAAATGATTAAATCTTACGATACTGATGACACATGTGTAAAGTAAAATGATTAAATCTTATGATACTGATGACACATGTGTCAAGTAAAATGATTAAATCTTA
>JAUUEB010492394.1:0-10640 GCA_032362205.1 Clione limacina | reverse complement strand
GGGGTTAGGTTTAGGTAGGGTGAGGTCCTTTTTAAAATTTAGAAAGTGCCCTTTTGAAATTCCTCGCCCCCCCTGCCGTTCAAACGTTCCGCCGCCCCTGGGAAGACCACCGTCGTACATTGGCAAAATCACCGCAGCCAGCAGACTTAGGGTTTACGAGATGACGATGATCAGCAGCAACAAAGACAGATGGCGGGAACTTTTGATGTCAGTGCGAGCTCATAGCAACGCTCGCGGTGATGGAGACAGGGTACAGGTAACACGTTCTAATCAATAATCCAGTCTCAATAACCCAGTTATTTAATGATAAGTTATACAGTTTGTCTTTGTCTTTGTCCGGGCTGATATTCCACCATTCAACGATTTCTTTGTTTATCTTACCCATTTCGCAGCCACTGTCTCATGCTACAGTGGACAGCAACTCAATTATTCACGAGAAAACGGATAACACGGTGATAATTCAGAATACAAAATTAATCTCCTTTAAAGCTCTAGATGTCTAAATATTTTTGCTTTTTGAATAATGCATCAAATTCTTAATAGTTTTCTGTTCTTTCTAACTGAAAAAATGTTTTTTTCCTATGCTATTATTCACCTTTCACCCAATCGTTCAACACGGAAGACGCTAGGTAGTGACGTTTTGAGATGCCTCTAGATCTACCATTTTTTATATCTTATTAAAAAGATGTCTGAGATCAATGCAGTATTTAACACTTAACTACAACTAAGCAACTTTTGAGCGTTTATGGCACCGTTTCATTATAAGAAGTAACATAATGAGGACAACTATAATAACCCCAAAACTGCAAATTTAAACGTATTGATGATTTTGTTAAAACATTTAGTGTGTTATCAAATGTTAGTATGTAGTTTTATCTTAGCAACGGCCTATCAGGTGCCTTGTGAAAAGAGATTCATGTCAATATAGATGAGTCAGAAAGTAGTATGGGAAACAAATATCTATTACATAATGCATCTTATCATCAGAAATCAGAATTATGTTGTTCAAATAGCAATAAAGCAAATATTAGACATATTGCAGTCAAATTGTTTGCGTGCTAGACGAGCCAAGGTTGGGAAATATTTCTCAAATAGCCCAAATAGAGGACCGGTAATGTTATCTGCCACGATCAAAGTGTGAAATGTGGATCAATGTGTGGCCAGGAACAAATTCAATAAGTTGAGAGAACGTAACCTTAACAGACAGACCGAGACTTACATTCACATACTGGACCAATCAATATCATGGACACAAACTGAGTGTCTTTTCCTATGTTCTTACATTTCTTCAATATGTTGTGGTAACACAAGAGCTTTGATTACGGCTTGACATTTACGGAGAAATGCCAAATAACTTGATTATTTTTATTACATGCTCAATGTCCTCTGTGCCACCATGTGTAGTTCTTAAATGAGGATTAAATCAAGCAAAGAGACCCAGAGACCCGTAGTAGGTTAATGTACTTGATTACGATACAACAACCAATCCATTGAATGACATGAATGCAGCTGTGAAGATTTCGTTCTTACTTAGAGGAGGTAGTGTTAATCCCCAACCATACGTAACACCTCGTAAAACTATTTTGATTTATTCAGAGATAATCTCGACACAATATGCTATATAATAAATCTATTTATTTATGAAAAAGTATATTGGATTAAGGCGTAACGATATATGCGTATCAATTACAATCTGTAAAGGTGTCAAAGTATGTTCAGTGTAATCAGACACCCCATTAGTTATTGATAAATTAGTCTCCGCCTGATAGCACAGATTTTCATTTTCATCCACAGGCTCATGTTTGGCTTATGCTAGGTTTTATCGTTAGCCGTAGGATAATATAATCCCATACAAAAACTACAGATTTGAATCTTTGGTGTTAATAACAACTACACAACTATGAGGGGATCTGATTCAGACCAGTTTGTTGAGGAGGGTGGTGGAGGTGTACATGAATACATGTATTTCATTGATACTCTTGCTACTGTTGAAATAACCTGTTTTCACTATATGTTATGTTTATATAGAACGACATCTTGAATTGTGAAAATTCCCCAAGAGATAAAATGTGGCATCAGACAGGTTTTGACTCTAGACATATTGAACTATTAAGAAATGCAAAAAATATTCTTTATACTACACTTTTGGGTAATGTGGATATTTAGCAATTCATTGCCAGACTAGTATATAAAAAACAAGTTTGTGTAAATTCCTGACATATTTTTGTAATTTATTAATTTTTTAAGCCACGCGCAGCCTGGATTTAAACAGGTGTCTCGGCTAAAACAATATGATTACGCACCATTCACGAACACTCGAGAGCAAAGTATTGTACACTCTTGTGTGCCGCCCAAAAATGCTTGTTAATGAACGCTTGTTATTTACACTTCCGGGTGAGACTTTTTTTTAAATGTATTTTTTGCAACTTTGTTGCGTCTTTTTCCGAATCTTTTTCGCAATTTATTTTCTTGCATTTTTTCACGCCAAAGTTTAAATTATAAGTTTTAAACCGATAATTTGTTTGTGAAAATTTTGCATTCATTCTTTGCAACTTTTAAATATAATCCCCAACACAAGTGCATTTAGGACGTACACATAAAGAGGCCAAAGAGCATACCAAGACTGCACATTGTGAACCAGACAGAGAGAAGAGAGAGGACTATGATGATCTTAATATGATGTAATATGAAATCTGGTTATGTATAATTAAATTGCGGTAGGGAGGCATAGCGTGACTTAACTGACCGTGGCCGTTCTCTTTTTTATTTAACGTATAAGCTTAATTGTTGTATTGGTCAAATGCTTTACTTTTATCTCTCCGAATAATCAAAGTGCTTAAAATGATGTGAATGCGTGTGGCCTCTGATGATGAAATCTCATATACTTTTAAGCACTTTTGTTAGGTTAAAGTTTGATGTGTAGAGAATGGATCCTGAGAATTGATAATTTCGGCGCGTAGATGTCACAGATAATTTATTGAAAATAAGTATGTTTCTATACTTTTTATCTTATTTCAGTTTAATTGATACAAGACACTTTTTGTTTGATCGTCAAGGAAAGGGAGTTTTAAGTTCAATTTATATATATCCATCAGCTTAATTGAATTGAAATCTAAAATAAAATAAAAAATAAATGATATTAGGCACGCAATATCGTTCAACTAGCTAAGTATGACTAAATAATATTTTAATTCTTAATACATCAAAAGAAGACGTTCAAATGGCTAAGTATTCCATCCCTAAGTTCAAACCGAGAGGAGAGAAAATGAGAGAAAACGAGAGAAAATTGGAGAAAATTAAAAAGAAAGAGAGATTAAGAGATAAAATGAGACAGGTGGTGGATATTAAGCATTGCCCTATTTGTCTGATAATACTATGATAGATTCCTTTTATTTGTCAAATCCAAGGACAATTAAGCCTGGAGACTGTCGTTATATCATCAATAACTTCCTCGAAGAGGAAATTGTATATAGTCAATCCTAGCAACGAATTAGTTCCGGGTTTTGCCAGGTGATTTATCTTCAGGTAGGAATCAAGCAATGATAAAAGGAGTATTTTGCTATACAAATTTTCTTGTTTCCTCTAACAACTTCACCGTGAGTGTGGTTTCTTATTTAAAACTATACCCCTGGTTGGGCTGCTTTTAATACTGTATTTATTGTACATTGTCCTACTCAATTTTCTACAACTGCTTTTGGGAAGCTCTCTCCACTGTTAGAAGATCTTACCGCACAAAACAGTAAACTTATTTTGCCAATACTGTAATACTGTAATGCTGCTGTTTGACCCAAGTAATTTTACGGTTAACACCGGTAGGTGTGTTGGTGTGTTGGTGTGTTGGTGTGCTGGTGTGTTGGTGTGTTCTGACATGTGTTTTCGTCGGCAAAAATACACCTGATGCATCGCAAGTTTAAATCAACTTTTGACAAGATAAAAAAAGCAAACCAATTTCAAACCTTTCAGCGTATAATGAGATTTTTGGCTCTTTTGAAAATGCAAGAAGTTAAGATCAATTATAAAAATCACGGCTATGCACAGTGCATGCATGTTGTTAAGCAATTTACCGATGTTAATTATATAGGCAAAAAATCGATACCACAGCTTCTCGTGCGGATAATCAGAACAGGATGTTAAATGACGTATTTAAGTATAAATAATTTCAGTTTTCATTTTTCTCTTATTTCATAAGAATTAATAGGGATCGACTTATTCATGTTAAAAGACGGCTTGTTTCTTGTGTTTTCCTATGTAGGTAATTCCGATATAAAGAAAAATAATTGTGATTAGTGGTATATTTCCGTCTAATCCCTCTGTTTATTTGTCTTTCTGTTTACACGATATTTAAAAAATATAGAGTTTGGATATCTTTTAATTTTTGTAGAATTGTATAAAACAGGTTCAGCGGTTTTTAAATAAAATAATATTTGTAAAAAATTGAGTTATATTCCTTATTGAGTTTTATGTATATGTTCTTTGATTATTTGTGATATGGTCACACATTTGTAGGATCTGAAATCTTTCATCATCCATCAAAACATCACAAATTGTACATTGATTAATTATCAAAGTTAAAATTACATTTAACTTGCATGAATTCTTACACATTTCTTAAAAGTTGTATCTCAATAAATGCACTCTTCATTAATACTAACCAACAAGGGTCATCAAAAAGATAGAAGTGGACGGGATTAATAAAAAAATAAATAAAAAAGAGTTATATTCCTTATTGAGTCTTATGTATATGTTCTTTGATTATTTAGCCAACATGATATGGTCACACATTTGTAGGATCTGAAATATTTCACAAGGTTCTTTAAGTTAAGTTCTAGAAGTGGTTTTCTTAAAATTTTGAAAAATCTGTTTTTGACAGAGTGATAGCCTTAAAGTTCTTTACTATAACATGTGAACACATCGTCAAAAGTAGAAATCTCAAATTTCTGAGCTTTGTGTATTGGTTCTATAAAAATCTATTTCCGAGTTAGATCCCTTTTATGATTTTCAAGAATATCACTGAAATCTTGCATATAGGCTCATCTAGTGACATTCTAAAAATACCGTTCTCAAAGCTTTGAAAAAAAATCTTTCGTCAGAGTAATGACCGTTGAGTTTGAGGCTATATGTTCTTTGTTAATTTTGCGAAGACGCTGTGGTCTCATCGTCAAAAGTAGGATTTAAAAATCTTGCTCAGAGGCTCTTCTCGTGATCTTCTTAAAAAGGTTTAGTCAAATTGTTGAAGAATTATTTATTTGACAGAGTGGCCCTTATTGAGTATTTTTTCTATATGTCTATATAAGTTTTACGAATATGCTGTGGTCACATCGTAAAAAGTAGGATACTGATTTTCGTTACTATCTAAGTACACTTTACATCAATTCGTGCATCTAGTTTCCGGCGGATGTTCTCAGAGTAATACATTTTGCAGCGAGATTTGAAGAATATTACCACGCTATATTATCTAAGCAGAATATTACAACTGACTAATAGTCTTTAACTAGTTAATACCAATCCCTTTTCAGTATTTGCTCAAAAAGTCTCATCTAAATGAACCTTTCATCCGCCCTGTTTTGTCAGAATGCTTTCAATTTTTGAAGAGATTGATTTAAGGTTTTTGTTCTTTTTACTCTATCAAGTTGAGATACGAAGTTTTATGATTTTGTTTTGTATAAAATAAATGAAAAATTCCCAATACTGATACTGGAGACGAGAGTCTAAACATTCCACCTTTTTAAAATTTGAAATGTAACACTGTTTACTAAACTGACCAATCAGTAATAAATTTTCTACTTGAAGTTGAAAAATACTTGTCTCTGGTGATCGTGATTGTTCTAACTAAAATAACCCATTGTTTCTAGTTGTTGCTTCTAAATTAGAAAGTTTATAAAAGTGTTGCACTCTAGATTTCATCTGTGTGTCTGTGTGATGGATGTCTTTCACACTGATAAGTTGGTGGTAGATTTATATCAGGTTAAGGCCACAATACTTACAAGAAATCACATGAGAGCGGATTTCTTTAAAATTGCCATATTTTAAGTTTATAAATGCTCGGAAAATAGTATAGATGACATGAACAACTTTCTTTTTTGAGAAATATAACTACTCTTAAAAAGTCAGTGATTGTAAGATGAAAAAAAGGAAACAATAGGTCTGATGAAGACGTTCTGTTGTTGTTTTATATGTCTTGTAATTCTTAAAGCCACGCGTATGAAGGCTTTCAACAAATTCCTGTGTATCCTTAATATATCTGTTGTGTCTCTTCTGTGTCTCTGGTCGCGCGCCAAGAAAATGTGATAACGCATCACTCACGATACAACTAGGGCAAAATATTATGTCGCTAAAAATGCTTGTTAATGAACTTCCGGATATTGCGCACTGCTGCAAGACTCGATAGTAGTTTTATGGGGTTAGGGATAGAGAGTGTATATTTTGCAATTTTTTTCCCTACTTTGTATGGAGGTTTTTTTAACCCATTTTTTGGGGGCACATTTTTCGCGAATTTTTTTTTTTATTTAAACGGACCATTTTTTTGAATTTTTGCGTTCTTTCTATGCAAAGTTTTGGTATGATCCCAAAAACAAAAAGAGGATTTAGGGATTACAAATAAATTAGTCAAAGAACATCTCAATAATCCCCATTTTGAACCAGACAAAGAGAAGAGAGAGGGCTGTGACGGTCTGTTATGGGGCTAGGGTTAGAGAGGGTAAGCTCGAAATTTTAATCGCAGAATTTTTTGCCCATTATTTCCTCTGTGCCCAATTTTTTGCGCCAATTTTGTTTTTGATTACATCTTTTAAATAGAGATATTTTTTCGTAGACAATTAGCGTTCTTTCCTATCCATTTTTTAAAATGATCCCCAATACCTAAAGTGCATTTAGGGAGTGAAAATAAAGAAGTCAAAGAACATCTCAAGAATGTACATTGTGAACCAGACAGACAGAGAAGGAGGACTGTGACGAACTTCTGTAATATGAGACATGTGATGTTGGCTTCACTGGCGGAAGGGAGAATGGCGTGACTTTACTGACCGTCGCCGGTCTCATTTTATGTTCATTGTTGTTATCATTGTTGTTGCTTCTGCAATTTCCAATTTGAAATTATGATATCCCCAATTTACTGTACATTACAGTCTGGGAATGGAATGGAATTAAATTTATTTGAATTATTCAAATCAGTTATCTAAGTCTCGACCAATTACACAGGAAAGAAGAAAGGGAAATCAGAGACACGTGGTAAAAAGTGCCTTTCTCTTACATTGGATTGTGAACACTTTCTCCGTTATTTTGCAATGAAAGTCTGATCAAATAATACGCAAACAAAAGACTTATCGAATTTAATTGTACTGTTTGAATCATCAGGGTCTGAATAATTTGAATTGAAATTTGTTTCCATTATAATTAGGTATGAATAAAACGTATACACGCATTTAACTTTAAACTTCCTTACAATACTATCATATAACGGTTCATTGAAAATAAAGATTTCTGAATGATTAATTGTCTCTATCAACCCTTTTAAGCGTTTATGGAACAGTTTCATTATTTCATTGGCAGGAGGAACATATTGAGGATATAACAAGAGCCCAAAAGTGCAAAGGAAAAATTGTTAATCATTTGTTAAAACGATTAGTGTATTTTCAGATGTTAGGGTGTAGTAAACTTGATTTTATCTTAACAGCGGCATATCCGGTGCCATGTTATAAGGGATTCATACTAAGACAAACCTGCTGTGTCAGCCAGCAAGCATGGGCCAACTATCTATTACTAATTAGGGGTAAAATAAGAAAGTTTTTTGTTCGAATAGCATTTAAAAAACATATTGAAGTCAAATTGTTTGCGTGTTAGAGCCAACATTAGGAAATATTTCTCCAAGAGCCCAAATAGATCCACAATGATATAATCTGCCACGACAGTGGACGCCAGCAAAGTGTGAAATGTTGATCAATGTGTGACCAGGAACAAATTCAATAAGTTGAGGGAACGCAACCTTATCAGACAGACCGAGACTTTCATTCACATACTGGATCAATCCATATCATGAACACAAACTGAGTGTCTTTTCCTATGACCTTACAATTCTTCAATATGTTGTGGTAATACAAGAGCTTCGATTACGGCTTGACATTTACTGGGAAATGCCAAATACCTTGGATTGTTTTTATGACATGCTCAATGTCCTCTGTACCACCATCTGTTTCGTAGTTCTTAAAGCCGGTTTAAATCAGGCATAGAGACCCAGGGACACGTAGTAGGCTAATGTACTATTGATTACGATACAACAACCAATTCACTGAATGACATGAATGCAGCTGTGGACATTTCGTTCTTACTTAGTGGGCGTGTTATGCGTAACAATACTCGACGCCTCGTAAAACTATTTTGATCCAATATTGAGTCGATCTTGATAAAATATGCTACATAATAATTATTTATGGAAGAATATCTTTGATCTAGGCGCAACAATCTAAGCGTATCAATTATTAACTATATAGGTGTCAAAGTATTTGCTCTAATCAGACACCGCAATAGTTGGTCTGATTTCTGGTGAAATAACCTCTCTTCACGCTCGTGTTTTGTTTGGGTTAAACTTTTGCTTATCTAAACTCTCATGGCGGCAACTATCCTAGGGTATAATTTTATTAGACTAAAATAGTCAGTTTATGGTCGGCTATTTAATCAATGAATTTTGCCTTATGTGCGCTTTTTTCGACTGTTCTTCCTTGATTACAACCACTAAGGAACATGCCTTTCATCTTTTGACAACGATAGAACTAGTGCTATAACAACAAGTACAGGATGATAAAAAGTAAGCAAGTAAACTTCGTGTAAGTTAACCGTTTTTATCGAAATAAAATTTTTCTTATATTCTGCTTAAGGGATGCATGATGTCAAAATTTAAGTCAATAGGTCAAATGTTGAAGGAGTAATAAGAAAGTTTAAAAAAGTATCGATTTTGGAGGGGAAAAAACGACACGCGATAAATGTACGCAAAAAGGAATAATTATATAGAGTGTGTGAAAAGATAATCTGAATGCTTAAGACCACCTGACACAATCCTTTTAACAAAGTTTCAATTGTTGGATGTTCGATACACTCTGAAATATTTTTTCAAATGTTCTTGTTTCTCTGATCCTTTTATGAGACATTCCCTAACCTGAAGGTAGGACCCTGTCTGAAAATAAACTTTGATGACAAACGCCTTCTCAGAAGCACTTGAAACCATTATAGAAGACAGATCAATACTTGACCTTTGCTGTTTTGGTAACTGAAAAAGAGTAAAATTCTAACGACGCGCACATGTTGTTTAACCACGTTAAATGGATGGATCGAAAAAAAAGAACAAATATTTGAAAGATTTCAGAGATTAAATGCACACGAAGATTCTCAATACCTATTCAACCATCTGTATTATGTAACCGTCATGACAACAAATAGTCAAAAACATTTAACAGGGCAAAACGCAAGCTTCTGTCATCTTTTTTCAAAAACAATTCACTTGATAAATATTTACATATTCAATTGAAATGTTTAGCAACATACAAAGTCTGAAGAGATTTTGAGTTTGAATGAAACGTGTTGAAGTAAGACATGGATTAGTGACTTACCTTTTGTTATGATCATCTTGTATCAGGAGTTTATAAATAACGTGCCGTAAAAAGAAACACGATGATCGATTGTTGACTTTTCTCATAAAATACCTTCCCATAGCGTGAGAACCAGATACCTGCCAATCATGCTGGCTGTGATTCATATCATGGCCATGTTAACATTCTCTCACGAAACATCAACATGAACAAACAACAACAAACTTTGCAATTTGGATGTGAAAGGCTGACATTATATTCAATCTATATTCTTGCCACTTCGTGCTATTTCAAATAATTCATGAAATTGAGCTGTAATATAGAGTATTGACATTTTGCCTAATTTCTAATTATTGAATGTTTTTTAATTGATGGGTACGGAGTTCAGGCACTGCCCGAAAAAAAAATATTAAAACGTACATTGCTACTGAACACACTATATTATATCATACTAGTGGCTTTGTATCCGGTCTTGCCATAACCCCCGCTTTAAAAAAATCATAGTTTTAAAACGTCCTGTATTATTATGTATGACCTTAGATGCTTTTTAAACTTTAAAGAAGTAAAAATAGGTTAAGTAGGAAAAAGCATGCATCTTCTAATTTGTACAGAGTAAACAAGACTTATACTAACAATCGTCACATAGTCAAGATCATAAGCAACGGAGATGTTTGCTCTTGGATCCCAGAGTGATAGATCAGGGTAAGTCTTTGATTGGTATGATCTTTCTATCCAAGGGGCATAAGAAATATGATATAACATCTGACACTCACAAATACGAGATTGTATCATTGTCATTCTAAAAAAAAACTAAACAACATTGTGAAGTTTTATTCACATGAGCATCATCGATAAAAAATAACACAAATTGTATATTGATTATTACATCTGGAATAATAACTAACATGTATAAATTTTTACAAATTTCTAAAAAGGTTAATCTCAACATCTGCAATATTCTACATAATATAATTCAAGAACCCTTTGTGTGTGTGTGTGTGTGTGGCTGTGTGTGTGTGTGTATTTGTATGCAGTAGGATTACAGCCACAGTTTTGACTCAA
>JAUUEB010492382.1:0-10640 GCA_032362205.1 Clione limacina | reverse complement strand
TTTCTAAGATGCAAGAAGACACAAAATGTAAAAGAAAAAGTAAAGATGATTACCTTAACTGAAGGAAAAATTGGAATAATGTTTTGATTGACTCCAATAATCTGTACAAAAGTGTACATAGGTATGATCTCTAATACTGTCCAGGCTGTTGTAAAATTATTACAAATCTATTTTTGAAATCATACAAAAAATATAAACTTTGGCTTTTATAGATAAGAGAATAAATCAAAAGGTTAATTTATATGACTTATCCAGACTATTAACCCTTACTGAAACCATTCATTAAAAGATTTGTTTAACATTCTACATGTGTCAGTACAAACTAAATAGGTAAATTGTAGCAAATCATAAAAAAATAATGTCATTTTTTTCAATCATATGCTTAAAATAAAAATAACATTCTCTTTGAAGAAAACCTAAAAGTTTAAATAGATAATGACTTGCAAATTAACATGAATGAATTCTGATTTTTTTGCAAAAAAGACAAAACTTGGAACTTCCTATTGATCAAGTATTTACTGAATGTTAGGAAAACATTGGATGTCATTTTTTCAAATGAATTTACTTTTCAGATTTGCTAAGCTTAAAAATTATGAAATCAACCCATAATATTGCCTAGCCACCCCTTTGTGTTATACATCTTGAATCATTTAAACAAACAAGCTAACTAGGACCTCAGTTTGTAATGGAGTGAAACATCTTACTTACCCCCAAGACATGTATGGCTGAAGGTCCTCTCATTCTATTTTGCTGCTGTTGTTGCTGGTTTGCCATTCTTATCCTGTTGTGCATATATGCCTCATATTCCTGTCGTGCAGTTGGACTGAGACGTACAGAGTTCACAGACCCGGGGGCTCGGACTTGTTGCATTTGTGGGCTTGGGCCTGGCATGGGGGGATCTGGCATAGCACCACTCCACATTGTTCTAAATTGATCCTGAATTCAAGCAAGATATAAAGAATCTATTATAATGTGAGACAGGACTATTGGATAAGCTTATTACCACACTTACCAATGTTAACAACAAAAAGTTGAATTTCTCCCTTGAAACTCCAAAGTTTGTGCGAACTGATAAAGAGGAAGTAGAAGGAAAGGCTTTTTCAATTCTCACTACTCATGAATCAAACATTGGAGTAAAATCACATGGGTTTGAATCCTGTCAGAGAATTATGAATTTCTTTATCCCATTGATGATTTGGGTGCTAATAAGAAAATTGTAATTAAGGCTAAATTAAATTGTATTGTTTATAATTAATATGGTTTGTCATATCAGAGCTTCTTACAGGCCAAATTCAAAAGCGAGGAAAGTTATCATATCATTTAGGTAACTCCATCAGTTAAACACAGCTAGAAAGCAAGAAGGATTTTAGCCTTTGAAATGTGACAATAATCTATGTTTAGAAAGAGAAATTCACAAAACTCCTTTTCGATTAAAACATTTGATCCAATGACATTAACAAACTCTATGATTTTGATAAGTATTTAAGAAGAAAACTATGAAATAGTAGGGTCTCCTCTTTTTTTTGGAGAGAAAATTTAGTGCTTTAAAACATCTATGTTGATTCAATATGGTGTTTTAAAAAAAAAAAAACTCAAGAAGCTGTGTGAGGCACACTTAACCTTTCAAGAACAGAAGAGAAAACATAGGATTGACCACTGACCGGCTGCTTAGTGCGATAATCTTGTATCAAATGTTGGTGTGTCCTCAACAACTTTCTCTGAGCCTCCAATTGTTTCTGGAGACCAGACTGCTCAGTGCTGATTCGCTCCAA
The DNA here is from genome assembly GCA_032362205.1 of Clione limacina. NCBI lineage: Eukaryota > Metazoa > Mollusca > Gastropoda > Pteropoda > Clionidae > Clione > Clione limacina. Next base: position 8,868 of record JAUUEB010492382.1, on the reverse strand, counting down.
CTCAGCCGTGTCCACAGGGTTTGCCTCGTTACCATTCTTTTTGGCCTGAAAAATAAAAAAAATTGACACAGGTCTTGAGATGTACCAGACATGGCTATAATTGGACATTGCCAGTAATTTACCAGATAAAAACTGTTAAATAAGTTCCTGGCTTTGGGGCTGTTGTCTTCTTGCTGGAACTATCAAATCAATGATAAAAGACTACTTTTTGTTGACAAAATCCATTGGCTGTAGGGCATGGTTGCTTCAAGGACTGTTTGAGAAATTTACTTATAACATCTGTGATCCAATTAAAAGTTATGCTGACATCAAACCTGCTATGTCATGTATTGGGGTGTTTCATAATTTGGTTTTATTGTTAGAAGTTATCCTGTGAGCCTTTGAAACAAAAGTCCAGAGCAAATCACCAATAATCTTGTCAATATTTCTAGGACTTGTTCATTCTGAATATTCTAAAAAGACACTGATTGTGTGTATTCAATCTGAATGAACTAAGTATTTTTTATATCACTTAAGTTCCAAGGATAATATAGGTGTCATTATGATCCTCTGTAAAGCATATATCTGAAATAAATGACTCTCCTCGGAACTTATAAAACAGAATGAAAAGTGAGTGAATGGATGCCAGTAATCAGTATCTAATCATAAATCATAATCCATTACCAGAAGAAGAAATAATAACTGACAAGTGTACTCTTATAAAAAGTTTCAAAATGTCTCAAAATCATAACTACTATTAACAAAAGTTATTTCCATTCAAGTTTCATTCCTGTGGTGCATCTTTATGCAACAGAATTAACATTATTGTGAAAAGTCAAAGAACAGATGTGAGAAAATCAGTGTCCTTATGTAAGCAAAATTTCTTTTTTTGTATGATAAGCCTGCAATTTATTCAATCTTGCCAAAGCGGAAGAGTGACAAGTTGGAGAGAAAGGGGAAAAAGCAGAAGAAAATAAGGTGAGGATTTATAAGCGCAAAAGTAAGAAGTGTCAGAATTTATCAGTATTTTCAAATTCTTGCATATCTTTTTATCCATCCATAATAGGTAGAGGATCTCAGACTCTCCGCAAAAGAATATGTGAACTAGCTATGAGGTTTAAATCACATATGCAATTAACATAGCGATAAAAGACCATGATAAAAAAAACTTTCACATCAGAGTTCGAACCTCAGACTACTGGATCCCATAGAAGTGATGGATATGACAAACATGTATTGATGGAGAAGTTGGAACTCATATAAAATTTAATTCAGAGCACCAGTTTATTTCATTATGTGTAGTTAAAGAAAACTCCAATTTACTTAATCATAAACTGTTGACAATTACAACACCAGCCTTTAAACCTGAATTCCTGAAAACAAAGAGTAATGCATTTTGTAATTTTCATTAAAAGAAAAAGAAATCAGACCAGCATGTTTTCATTTAACCAAAAGAAAAAGAGACATAAAAAAGTTGGAAACTATGAACAAAAACAAAGCCATGAAATTAAAAACAAAGAAAAGTTTCATAAATGCTGAACAAGTTAAAAATCCTCATAATGTCTTCTTCTCGTTTGTCCATTTAAACTATCTGAAAAGAGCGGAAAAAAACAAATTTTAAGCAAAGCTAACAGACTTAACAAAATCAGAACAAAGGACTCAGGAAACTGAATAAAAAGAACTTGGAAAGAATAAACCAATTAACCATTTCAATGGAAGCAAAATATGAATAAATATTACCGTTTCAAGTATGTTAAATTCTAGTGGCATATCCTGAAATGTACGCAAAACTTTGCTGTAAAGTTCATATACAAATGCTGCATTATCTAAATATTTATAACAGAAATGTGTAGCAAAGATACTCAGTATAACAAATGTAATTTTTTTAAATTTCAAAATTCCATATCAAAACGTCACATTTATAAAGCAAACCCTAACTTGGCCTGCCAAAATGAAATTCATCAGGTACATGTACAAAACAAACACTGACATTAGAAAGAAAATCTAATGATCAAAATAATGGAACTGTTAACACTCCAAACATTTATACGAAAATGAGGAAGGCCATGTCAACGGAGGGAAAAGGGAATTGCAACTACATTTTCAATCACTTCATGGTTAGTTGATCAAATTTATTACCATATAAGCATCAACAAGCTGCTTCACATATTGCTTTCAAAGGCTGTTTTGCACTAGGGAAGGGGAGTTAAAAAAAATCACCAACTCCAGACTTTTCAAATGACTGACTCAAGACTAATTTCCGCCTCTAAGATTTTAAATGGCTTCATATGAAGAAATCCAACAATGAACAATATTTTCTTTTTATCTTTATTTAGGTCTGTCGCTGAAATAATAGAATACTTATGGAAAGAGAAAAGTAACTGTTATACATAAGTATAGTAAAAAAAATCTGGTCTGAACACAATATTTTGTTTGCAGCAAAATATTCATATTTTAAACTACACCAATCTGCTTGGATTGAAAGAAGCTCAAAAGATCTCCTGTCGCCTGTCAAAGAAATTAAAGGGAATGTGATTACATTTTTTGTGATAATTCATTCACAGACATAAACTGGAACACTTGTCAGTGTACTCACCAGCCGTTGTCTGGCTTGAATTGTCTTCTTTGCCCTTTTCAGTTTGTTGACCTGTGTCTCAAATGTCTTCACCTGAGCCTCAAGATATACAGATTGTTTACCTAACCAGTCCTCATACAGAGCTGACTGACGTTCATACTCTGGACCCATTTCACCTGTTTTAAATTTAACAAAATGTAGTTAACATAAATTATTCTATAAATCATCATCCTTTATAGTCATATGTCCAAACTATGTGGGATATCAACATAAATCATAAATAAATACTAAATGAAATATATAAATTCTAATAATAGTCATGTTGTTTAATTTTCTCAATTCTTAAATAGATGGAATGTTATGGGACCATTCTATGGTAAAAAGATGAAATAATTTTCCTGAATCAACTGAAGTAATGGGTCATTTGTCATCAGTATTAAATCAATTGCTTTAAGAATATGAAATTATATTGCTTTTAAAAATCTCTCTTACCTGATGGAGGTTTAACAGGAGTTGGTGGGCCCATAGGCAATGGCTGCCCAGATGGGGGTCCTGGACCACCAGGGCGAGGTCCCATGTTCTCTCCAGGACCAGGAAATTGCATTGGGGGTCTCTGGCCCATTCCTGGATGCATCATTCTTGGAGGGAAACCTACAGAAAAATGTAACACTGTACCATTAACAGGGGGCTTACTCATTTTCAAAAATGAAATTCAATACTTTTCTTGACTTCCTTTTAACTTTATAAGAACCATCAAACTATATCAAATTTTTTACATATATATTTCAAAATAAAGTTTAATTTTCAACAATTCTACAGACACAAATATTTAAGTTTTAAAAAATTATCTCTAAAACAATTTTTCCTGCTCAGCTTTAAATAATAAATGAAACGAGTTACTAGGTGTATCAGAGATTAGCAAACTATCAAAGAATATTTGGTAATGCTTTCAGGAGATAAAAGTAAATGAAAAAAGCCAATTTTGATACTGACCTTGCTGGAATTGACCTACTGGAGGCCCTCCTGGCCCAGGTGAGGATGTGGGTGGCCATGGTACTCCGGGCTCTGGTGGACCAGGAAGTCTCATGCCTGGATGTGGTTGCTGCTGCTGCTGCTCAATACGCATAGGCATTTGCACAGGAGAGCCACCTGGAGTCATTACAGGCAATGTCTGGTCGCCAGGAGGTCCTGGTCCATCACGACGATGCAGTATTGCCTGCTGCTCAGCCTGACGCTTCTGATGCTCTCTCTCCTTAAAAAGGGAAAAAGTCTAAGTCGATAAACTTCAGGTCAAAGCAGAACAAAAAATAAGAAAATAAGTATAATCTAAAGAATGAATAAACAAATCTTAAAACCACCAATGAACAAAACAAAACATTTATGTACATTTATGGGTAGCAACCCAAATGAAAAGTCCACAAAAATGACAAAATTCAAAACTACAAATGTGCAAACAGTTTCGGATCATGTATAAAATAACAATGACTAAACAAACATACAAATGGACAAATACAGACATAAATATCAAATAAAAACAAGTATCACAAATGTAGAATTATATAATTATAATTCCAACAATAAATATTGTGGAATACAAGTATATAACAATCAATTTCAAAATGTTTTATTTTGTTCATTGGTAGTTTTAAGATTTGTTTATTCATTCTTTAGATTATATTTACTACCAACAGTAGTCACCCTTTGTTACTTAGCAAAAAAGTAGTTTAGAAATGTGATTATTAATCTGCCAAATTGGTCAGACTGTAAACCTTAAACCAGAATCAATGTAATGAAAAAATCATTCAAAATAACTAAAACAATAGCGGGATAACATAGCATAACACAGAGTGACTGCCAAATGCCCTGATAACATTCTGAGGTCTGCTGGTATTTTGGTACGAACAATCAATGAGAATAAAACCTACCCCTTTTACCTTAAATGTATTATTTTCTTTATTTTCATATGCCTTTAGTTACACAGACACCAGAGCCAATATTAATCTGGCAGCCTACAGCTCCTTTAATGGAGAACATATTGGGTAATGAGGAATATAATACTTTTTAGCCCACCCTCTTTTGTAACACCTAAACCTTTTATTTTGTTTTTTGATTGATTAAGGCTTTTCATTTACCTCCTCTACTAACTCCACGAGCAAATGCCCCTCTGGGCCCACACCAGGAATTCCTGCAAAAGAGGGTCCTGGAACACCTGGCTGCCTTGGGGGTCCCACACCTCTTACACCAGGTGGATGACTGAGACGTGGAGCTTGTTGGGGCTGACCGGGGAACTGATGTCTATTCTGGAGTTGCATTTGTTGCTGCATATTTGGAGGGGTAGCTGGACCTGGATGAGGACCTCTTAAGCCTTGAACTGAAATAAACAAATGATCTTAATAAAGATGTATAACTTTTGAGTTTAACAATGAAACCACTCTAGCCTTTTTGAGCTATATCTCTCATCAAAAAGTTGTGGCAAGTGCCTAATTATAAGATTGAAATGTTACATCTCAATAAAAAGTCTTTAAAAAAGAATGTAATCACCTCTGGCCTGCATTTGCTGGAACATAGGGTGAGGCCGCCCATCGGCCATAGGTTGAGGCATGCGAGGACCGAGACCCTCCATTCCTTGCTGCATACGAGCACCAAGACCCTCCATTGCTTGCTGCATGCGAGGACTGAGACCCTCCATTCCCTGCGGCATGCGTGGGCCAAGACCTTCCATTCCTTGGGGCATGCGAGGACCGAGACCCTCCATTCCCTGCTGCATGCGTGGGCCAAGACCCTCCATTCCTTGTGGCATACGTTTACCAAGATTCTCCATTCCTTCCAAAGGACCATCTCCTGCACGAATGAACCGTGTTTGCTGAGATTCTGGGTGTCTGTAGAAGAGAAATTATTCTGAATCTTAGTAAATCTATCATGTACAACTAGCAATGCCATGTAGTAAACAGATATTTAACTTTACTATGTAACATGTTGTTTTTGACACATTCATGTTTTTGTTTTAACACGTTTGGTGCATCCCTTTGCCCAGAGGACTGCTGATATCCATCTTCAGAAGGTATTCTTATTTTAGACAAAAAGAGTGACAGTATAGATATAATGATTGCTTTTAGAATTTTGCCTGAAAGGATGCCCTTCCTTGAATTTCCAACCACCAAAGAATATTTATCCTGTGTTTCCTGTGAGTTTTAGAAAAAACTGCTGAAAAATAACCAGGGGTCAAGGGGGCTGGTAAAGCCCCCTTGCAGGGTTAAGGTTTTTTTTTGTTGAAAAATCTGTCTCCGCGGAGCTCCGCGAACCGCGGAATTCCGCAAATTTGCGGAAAACAGGAAACACTGATTTATCGTGCATGACTTGCACATGGAATCTAGGTTTTATCTAGCACAAGACGTAGGATCTGGGTTGCATGCTTTTATTGATATTAAAAAATCTATTTCATATAGTGATAAGCACCGTCACCACATACCAAAATAGATACTTTTCACAAATTTTCAAGCATAAACATTTTTCATTGAGTAATTTAAACCACTGATTTCTCTAACTATCAGATTTTCGACCAGGCAACTAAATCACTTAGCCTTTGTGTTCCCTAGAATTGGTGATGAAACATTGTATTACTTTATACTTCACCTTTTTAAATATAATCATGAAATCAATTATATCACTATCACATCACAATATTCCTATTAAGAAAATTACAGATTAATATTTCAATTTCTTTAAAGACTTCACTTAATAACTATAGACACAATAAAAGGGACTCCACTGTTATGTAAAAAAAATGATGTAGGCATGTTTAAAAAATAGTACCAATGTTACTGAAAATATCACATTATGACAAAGCAGAACAAGCTTAAATGATTTGTTCTTCTGACCTTATGTTTGTAGGTAACATGTTCTTCCCAAACACAGTTGGCCTTGGTCCACCTGGATGACCCATCTGTTGATTCATTAGACCTGGTGGTCGATTGCCCATAGTTCCAGGGGGATAATTTTGACCCATCATCATAGGAGGACCTGGTGATGGCAAGCTGCAAACAAATTCATAGATAGTTTTTCAAATAAAGAAGATGACACATACATTTTTCAAATGAATACAGTAGTCTCACTTAACAGTATGATACCTAACACTACTAACAGCCCAATCCTGTGCAGCCGATGATGAAGTATCATCATTGTACAGTAAGATCGCCGGTCTATCATTTATCAGTACAGTTGATGTTTGTGGTTTTGAAAAATCATATAATTTCTAACCTTTTCAAGATAAAAAATACAACAACATCCAAATGTGTTGAAAAAGTAAAAATTCAATTGCCTAGGATAATGAAGACAGAAATTTTGAGTAAAATTTGCAGCATGCTCTTAATGTCCTGTTGCCCTCAGCACTTGGAAGAGCCATATCTCTTCTCAGAGTTAAGGAACATCTATACAGGTTAGTTGGCTAAGTTTCTTCAAGTTCAATATAACATTATTCTTTGGGAACGTAATTCATTGTCACACCAAAAATCCTCAATCAAATAAAGTTCTTCTATGGGGCGCTAAATGTCCTTGACCTTGAGCAATTTGATCGAGCAATTTAACCCGGCATAAACAGAACAAGACCAATGGACATTTAAAACTTCTTAAAATTGACATATTAGGGAGAATTGATAATTTGAAAGGTCAAGGTTCACAGCATTTAGCACCCCATACCACATCATATATCTATCTACTCACTTAGCAAATGACTGCTGAGCATTGATTGGGTATGGAGAGTGAGGAGCTGATGTTGACCCATGTCCAAACTGGCCCACAGATGATGCTGGTGGTGAGAAAGGTATCTGACCACTAGCTGCAGAGAAAGGAGAGAGCTGAGGTCCTCCTCCAGGGGTCAGGGGCTGACTGTGAGGTGAGGAAGAGTGTCGTCCTCCTAACAAGGCGTTAAATGGTGAATGCATACCAGGTGTACGTGGAGATGGCAGGCTGCTGCGTGGAGAGTGGATAATCTGTGAAGAGGGGAGGAAAAGCAATGTTAGCTTAAGAACAATACTTGCATAGAGAGCCAACTTATCTTAACATGTATTCTAATTAGTCTGAATAAACACTTTTATTTCCTTTGGTATCAGATCAAATTAAAGAGATGCAGTGAACCTCCAACAGAAACAGGCTGTTAACAAAATTCATACCATGAGGCTTGCATCTTCATCAAATCCAAACACACATTCATTATGCATGTCTACCATACATTTGCTAGGGTAGGAGTTTTAGCCAGAATTGGAGAATATAATTTACTCTTGATCCCGATTGTGAGATGAAATTAACATAATTCTTCTGTAAAATAATCTGGATTCAGGAGATTGTAAAAACATTACAAAATTGAACAAACATTTTTTTTTCTTAATTTAACTTAGAAGTTCCAATGGTAATGGTTAGTCCTAAAACTAAAGCAATTCAAGTATAATCAAATACCCAAATAAATATCAGTACCTTTGGTGAAGGTAAACCTGAAGAACCTGGTTGTGGTATTTGTGAGGGTGACATCTGCATGTGAGGCGAGTTTATGTTGGGATTGAATGGAGTTGGACGTGGTACTGATGCACTGCCCATAACACCTAGGCCATCAACATTTGTCTTCATTTCACCATCAGGACCAGTCATTCTGTGTGAATTTAAAAAAGGATAGGTTAACAGTTTAAAACGATTCATTGCCTGCACATATAAAAGATGTCTGTGCATATTTTGACTTTCAAAAGAAAGTGATCTACCTTTTTTTTAAAGGGGCAGGGGTAAAGAACACAATCCTCAGAGTACAGGTAAAAATTGTTAGTAATAAACTCTGCTAGGTAAAAAAGAATGTAAGAATTTAAAGGAAAACTGATTTTGTTTTTTTATCCTAAGAGCAACAAAATCACCTTTAAGAGTGCAGGAGTAATTTTGAAGTATATCCTCCTTTATTGTGGATATGTTGAACAATCAAATTAATAGTGTAAGAACAAATTATGAGAGATCTTGAAATCAGCAGGGTGAGAAAATAGACAGGCTTTCATTTAGATTTCACAAAATTGGAGGATTTCAGCACCAATTTTGTTTTTCTTTAAGAAACACATCTAAACTTTAAATTGGTTTCTTAATAGGGGTGGGCTATACAGGGGGTAAAAAGGGGTGATGTTTCAAATAAAAAAGGTCTCCACCTGATATGATGTAAGGGTAGTTTCCTGAGCATTTTGGTACCATTTATTGGAATCAGACAAAAACTGCTCCACTGTTTAGGGGTTAGGAGTCTGACACCAGTATTTTCCTATATATTTGGGAGTTGAACCAAAATGGGACCA
>JAUUEB010492371.1:0-10640 GCA_032362205.1 Clione limacina | reverse complement strand
TATCTCGTTATCTGTTAAAAGTACTAGTAGATGCCCTGTTCTCCGAACGTGTAAAACAGATTTGCCAATTAGGACAGAGGGTGAGAGTATTATTTAATTTTTTTTTCGAAAACCAATTAATACAAAAACGTCGGAACGGAAAATGCAACAACGACGGCTAAACGCCGGACGGGAAAACACAACAACGACGGCTCAATTTTTAATCTTCAAGAACGCGAAAATTAGGCTTTAAATCAAAAAATAAATAGCGCTACACGATCCGTAACACATGAAACTATAAGAAAAGTATCACTTGTCGATCTAAAAACTTATATACCCTTGTATGGACCCTCCATTTTAAACTTTTCTAGCTCCATTATTATAAGATAGAAGCATAGCAGTTGAAATATCAAATGCTATATATATATATATATCTTGTCTTTTCTTTCCATTTTTCCTAAAATAGCGAAATGCATATTTACGCATCATCAGGCAGTGCATTCTTTTTTCCAATCAGAAAAAAGGAAAAATTCATTTGTTGCGTTTTTATGTCAAGATTGTGAAAGATGGATACCTTTCCAGTTTATGTTAGTTGACAATGTGGTGTTGACCAAGAGTGTCTTCCAATGAAGAACGTTTGAATAAAACGCAAGATCTTATTTATTAAGCCTAGTCGCAACATAAAACAAAAGAGCTGTCAGGACAAAAGACATATCTAATTTATCAAGTGCAACAAAGGCAACAACATAGAAGAAAATGTGTTCTAAGAAAAAGGCAACAGAATATAAAAATGAATGAAGCTAATATCGAAATAAGAATTAATAAAAATTTGTCACCAACTGACAAACTATCATTAGTTCTATAAAGCACGCCATCAATCAATTGGTTCAATATCTATTATACGTTTGGAAACTTTTTTTATCGTACAGAAAAGTGTTTTTGCTGGTAAAACTTTGCTTACAAACACTAGTTATAGAAATAAAATGCAGACGTATGAACAAATCTAGCAAATACCCCTGGTTTCGACAAATTCTTGTTTTTCAGCTGAAGAAAAGATAGTGGACCCTAAAAATACTATAACGTTTTTATTAATCATAGGATACTTACTCAAATTGACCAGAATTTTTTTTTACATCCAGATTCTGTTTGTTGTAAAAAGAGAGCCCTATCTCAATCAGAAATATGACTGGGTCACACAATATATCCAAACAAAGTCCAAATCACACATTGATCAAAAAAAGGGCCACTCGTGCTTTAAGTATTCATGTAACTTGAACTTGTGCTTTTAACTAATTTCAATTTAATCTGGTGTGCTAGTGAATAAGATGTTTGGTTATTTATATCTAATAGAACTATTTTCATTTTCTATTCACTGTTTTTTTTTCTGGTCACCTGGTATATGAGCATCATAAACGAGTTGTTTTATACAAACTCAGTAGTCTTCAATGCTCTGTGAGTTATGGCGGCCTGAGAACTCGTCATTTGCAGTCTTGTTTTAGAGAGCATGTCAGGAATCAGAGACCAAAGATAAGTTATTTGTCACGTTGCAATATCCTGAAGACAGTCAATTTAAGTGTTCAATAAGTCCAGGAAGTTAAGTATTGAGAGATAAACCGTATAACGGTCCTTTTTTGATTGGATATCTAAACAAAGATACTACGACTCTTACCACCACAACAGTGGTTCATGTTTAGCATTCCGATGACCTATCTTGCAGTTTAATATATGAATATAAAAACTACCAACTGATTTGCTGACTTAAACTCAACCATTAAGGTTTATTTTTACAATTTCCTGGGTCCAATAATTAAGTGGCATAAAAAAATACGCAAAAATGGTATTATAATGTGTTTTTATAACGATTACTAAATTTTCATATAGCCACCTTCAGCATATTTTAAAATATAATTCTTTCAAAAATGAACCATTCGATCAAAATATTACACTAAATTGTTAGATTTAACTAAACTGTATATGTAAACACACTAAGCATACACTCACAGAATGCAATCAATAACATAATGTCAGACAGGAGTGTTTGTTCTTTGAACATTAAAAAATAAATCGAGGCCTGTTTAGTAGGAACGTCTTTGTCTAAGATAACTGGGGTCTCAAGATCTCTTAAGATGTGGACTTTGCGGTCCGGACCACTCAGCCTTATCCACTTCCGAGTTTTAAGTGACCACTTATTGTCCACACAACGACAAATATAGCGATAAGTGAAGATGTCAGGAGTCGCCAGGTTGATAACTACCAGGTGACCAGCAAAACATCAAACCCAAACAAACGTTGATTATTCAAAGATTTTTTGTCCAGAATTAAAATAAATGAATACTCTTGTAGAGGAACCAAGGGGTAACATTGTGTACACGTTTCAAATGAAAAAGCAGACCACTTTCGGGAAAAGTAACTTTTGCTACAATATGTGCAAAGTGAAATATTCAACAAAAAATGCAAAACGTAAACTATGCAAATTTTACTTCAAGGAGGGTCAAAACTGTAGGTTTCAAACACACGATAGAAAGTAAAGCATCAATTTTCATAAGGCAATTTATAGTCAAATAAATGTTATTTTTAAGCTCAAGCTCGGAGTGCTCGTTGATTATCATGTTTTCTTGTAATCTCAGACGATCAAACTTTGCAGTGACGTTGTATTTTGAACTTTTTATACGATTCACAATATGACACTAGTTATGTGTCAGTTAAGTAAGTTTTCAAGCTATCATGATGTTTTTTTTGTCACATGATCGCCCCTAGATTGTTCTTCGTCGTTGGCAATTTAGTTGTATGTGAGACAAAAACCGTTGAAATTATTAGTTCGTTCGGGTTAAATGTTTTGCTGGTCAATAGGTAGGTGTTAAAAGTGCTACGGACTGTGCGGGGTGCTAGGTCCTTGTGCCATTTTGCTCTCTTTTCAATTTATTTTTGCCATTCTGAAATATTAATTTATTATCACCAAGTGTCGTCAGGTCGCAAAATAATTATAGATTAGGATGATATAATGATGCAAATTTGTTATAAGGATCACAAATGAACACCAGCCCTCATTAGCTATTTTCCTATATTACATGCATTTCTGTTAGATTACTGAATTTGGAAATCCACATCAACAGCCTTCTTACGTAACCCCCTCTACTCTTTAAAAAAACTTTCTATGTTAAACCCTAATTTCAACATAAAGATTTTGATGTTAGTTTGAAATCTGACATTAAAAAGATGTTTTCAACGATACTTCTATTTTTCATAAACACGAGATTCCCGTGTTTCATTTTACACAGTAAAGCCGTATAGTGCAGATTCTACATCGTTCGTAATCGAACTTTAACAAAAATGAATATTCAATAGCATACTTTTTAATTACCAGAAAAGAAGTTGGTTATGCCTGCAAGAGTGGAGCCTCAAGTCGAACGAATCCGAGAGAGAATAGTAATAAAAAGCGATGAATTCTCACCTCTAGACCCTGTCGGAATACGTATCCGATAAATCTATCACTTCTTCTTACTATGCATTAATAACCATGAATTGAGATAAGACAATAGAAAACAGGCATGCATCCAGGACTTAAACCACAGTGGTGTATCAGTCACACGGCTCATAGCTTCCCAACCAAGTCTTTTGCCGGTGGGCTCTGCATTTTTAATGGTACACATATAGGGACCCAGGTCACAGGCAACGCAAAAGTGATTGTCAATTACCGGAGCATGGCATAATCCTTTGAGGACATCGTAGCCTTAAATGTGGCTCTGCTCAAGATTTTGATTTGTGTCAGGTGGCGTGAAAGCTGATTGGGTGCCAGGGCGGGCGGTACTGTCGGAACCCCCGAAACCGCAATGCGCCCTGGTGACAGCTGAGGATGACACTGAAATATAGCATCTGGACCACCACATCTTGTGTAAGGATGGTCCAGGTAGCTTAGGGTAACCTAAGTTTATATAACACACCATGATTTGAGATCATATAATGGAAAACAGGCATAGTAACAAAAACATAGAGAAAAAAAACATTTGATGAACGGTGTAAAATATGTATAATAACAGTGCTGTTAAACAGTCAAACGTGTCTATAACCACATATTATCATGTGAAAAAGTGTTTTAATAAACAAATACACCTTGTATGCGTTTCTGTACAAACTAGAACACCTGTTGAAACTTGATGATAAATACTTTTCCGTAATTATTGACGTTGTTGGTGGAGTGAATTGTATTGTCTTAGATCGTTAATGCTATGATTTTATTGTGAAAAATCCAATTCAACCGCAAATAACAACAATCAATGCAGTTTACTGATGAATCTGTGTTGGAGCTTATCTTCAAACATTACCTCCCCAAAGACTTTAAAAGCTCCATGTTCGATACGCATCGAAAACTAAAAGACATGTAGACGATTATAAAAAGTAACATATTTCTTTTCATAAATGTTCTATTTATAGCCGAAGAAAATACGATTCTACCTCGTTTTTAGCATTTACAAAGCTCTTTAAGAGAAAAACGGATATGTAAGACTCCGATAGTAAGTAGGAAAAGGTTTTCTGCATTTTATACAGTGTTTTGAGCCTCCAAATGTGTTTGTTTCTAAAAAGCTAAAAATTCAAAATCTATAAAAAGGGGGGAGTGGGTTCTCCTGATTTGCAACACTCTAATGAAATGGATGTATGCGTTCAATAGGTATGGGTCTGTGGGAATCAAAATAAACCATCTCCTCAAAAAGCCATTCATTCTCAGTGTTGTGGTCGGGTAGTTGGGTAACAACCCGGGTGGGGTAGCTACCCGAGTTTTAGAACGGAGTCCGGGTGGGGTAGAGGTAGGGTAGCAGAAAGTTTAGGTAAGTCGGGGTAGCTACCCAAGTCCTAGCCAGAGTCTGGGTCAGGATGGGGTAGCTACCCGCATTTTTGGTCTGAATTTAGGGTGGGGTGTAATAGTATTACAAAAAGTAAAAACAAAAGTCAAATTAAACCAGACTAGATATAAAGTTCTTTGAACAGCGGAACCAAGTCATCAACTCCATGTTTTCGGAGGTTTGTGTCGGTGATTTCTTGGCAGTGAATTTCCTTGCCTTTATTGTTATTGCAACCTCCTTTTTTCATCTCATTCGTACCTCATTTGATCTCCCTGACTGATAGATATAATACATATGGTATCGAAGAAGAGTTTTTGATGAATGCGTTGATAGGTTCAGATGAGGGGGTTGTGACTTGATTGAGATGGCTCGGAAACAATTATGTTAAATGGAACTAATTTGTTGTATATTTTTACAAAAGGAAACACAGCTTAGTCTATGTCACTGTCCGTATATTAATTAAAGAGTATTCTAGTACTTCAACTGTTTCCCACCAGGACAAACATTAAAGGTTCAATAATCTCCTGAAAACTTCATTCACTTCATCCATTCATGACAACATACTGGTATAGCAAAAAATCATTGGTACAAAGCCTCGGGCCTCCGAATTTTCCTAAATCCCCATCCCTCAACCAGAACAAAAAGTGTGATGTCTTGAAGTCACAGGTTATTTACTAGTAGAGTAACAATTCATCATTGCGGTCCATATAAAAAATACACAAAAATGCTTACCACAAGCCTTTCTTCAAACAAGCAAATACAGTCCTCAAGAAAGAAGATATCGATGATGTGAAGATCAACGAGGAGTCAGTTCCTCTATTTTGAAGTAAAATGTTACTTTAAAATCAGTTAGGAGCGAATAATTCTTGAAATCTGTATGTGTGGTAAAGCTAGCTTGGATGATTTTAAATAGTTATAAATGGTGGTGTATAGAATATTTTTTTTAACTGAAAATATCTGTAAAGATAAGAGCCACTGTTAAGCCAAAAATGTTGCACCCGCATTATATTTTCTTGCAATCTTCTGAAGACTTCAAAACAATTTTTCAAAGGGGGTTAGATTTGGAGGAAAAGACTAACATGGCACACACAAACAAAACATAACAAATATTCATAGAGACAAAGCACTATAGAGAGATATTTTTTTCAAAGATCTTGGAATATATAAGGCAAAAAATTTCTTAAGTTTTCAGCAAAGTAAGTAACGGATTATGGTTTAATTATTTGCTGCATGTAAAATTATTAAAAAAACAACTAAGTGTAACCACTATGATAGAAAGAAAAAGCAGTAGCCTTAGAATTCATTCAGACACAACTTGTTTTAACTTAGCTATTTAGCTAATTTCTTGACCAACAACAGATTTTCAAATCCTATTCTGACAACAAAGGCAAGACCAAGGGCATTATCAACAATTACAATTACAAGAATTGCATCATATCTAAGCCCTGATAAGTTGAGAATAGTGCTTGGAGAATCAAATAACAAACTTAACATACATTCTCTTTTAGTTCAACAGAGATGTTTTTTCTTGACAGCCATTGAGATTGAAACAGAGAATAGAGAGTGTTCTTTTTCTTTTAAATACCGAACAATGTTATCTTGTTAATCAAGAAAATCAACACTTCAACACAATATAATTCAACCTGTTTGCAACTCCTAGGTATGTTTATGTTATATTTCGAAGCAGTATATCCCCACAACATAAAACAAACAAAGAAGAGGGGTAATAAATTGTAAATAATTCTACTTGAACAAAAGATGGCCATATTATGTCTACAATGCTTCCACTTTGGATGTTAAGAAATTCCTAATTTTCTCCTTCTTATCGGCAAAATTTTATTCCAGTAAGAAAAAAAATCTCGACGCAAAGCGCTAGCATTGTTTTGGGGGCCATTTTAAAATGAATGTGAAAATGATGCAAATCTATAGCGCTTTTTCGTAGACAAAATCTTGCACAGAACGGATTTGCTTACTAGATTCTTTAGAAATTAAAATTTCCTTCTAATTTAAATATCCTTCCACATTTTCTTCTGGAGGTAACATTTCCTGTCAGGAAGGACATTTCTTGCCAAGTGGAAGCGCTGTATGATTATATATTTCATGGGGCACGTTCATTAGTAGTTAATATTTTGGTTGCGAATGCTTGTTTATTAGTAGGTGACATTTTGATTACGAAATCTAATCGAACGACCGCTAATATTTTCATTTCTTTGTATTATAATATAGAATTGTGATTACTACAAAATGTTGAAGTGAGGGTGAACTACCAAGGAAGGGGCATTCTTCGTGTAGTTGTGTTAAACTACCCGGTATGGGTATTTAAAAAAATTCTTGCATATACCCGGGTAGGGTGGTGGATGGGTAGTTCGACAAACTTCAACAGCTACCCGGGTAGATGATTTGCTACCTGGGTAGGTGGCCACCCCACCAGACCACAACACTAACTCTTGACGTCCGAACAAAGTGTGAACCTCTCAGAACGTGGAGAGAAACTGATATTCTATAATTGATAAACATGTTACATCGATCTTTTTGCAAGAAAGGAAAACACCTTTTTAAGGAATGAATGAAAAATGATGTAAGAAAAATATATTAACAACATGAGCAATAACATAAAGTGTTTACCATCTGGTTTTAATAGGGATTTCAGTTTTAACAGAAACAAACAAAAAAGGAAAATTCTGTGAAATGAGTGCAAATGGGTTAAGGCGTAGTGGGTTATTCCATGGCGATACAAACCACGTCTTGGAGATCTTGTGTCACAAATATAGAAAAACGACGTAATTATCTTTTTCCTCTGAATTTTAAACATCATCTACAAATCTAATTGATATATTTTTTTCAAAAATAAAAGCGCTATAATTTCAAGCTGTTTGCTTTTTCAGGATCCCCCAGTATTCACATAATAGATCAGTGACACGCATACTTTCTTTCCAACGCTCAATAGCTCAAATGATATTCACATAGTAAACTTTGAATATCAGTGAGCTGTATCAGATTGATAAAAGAAAAAGATTTACAAACAATAAGTTATGTCACTAATGCTTATAAGATGTACAACTTTGCAAGCATTTTACATGATTCGTATATAATGGTAATCACGGTAAGAAAAAAAGAACATCATCTAATCATATAGACATTGAACTAATTAAATTTCGATCGCGCTGGTTGTTTAGTTTAAAATGGAGGATCCAGCTTTCAATGAACATACTTAACGTTGTAAGAACTTTGCGGGTTTTTGCTTTGTAACAGTCTAATTGCTTTAAGCATGCTCTGATGTCCATGCAAACACAGCTTATAGCACCAATCTGGAACGACTTTTGGGGGAATAAAATGCGGGGAAGGATATTACAGAAGATATTAAGAGCGAAGGGTCTGACAAACCAACAGAGATATAAACATGCCAAACCTCTACTCTACATCATGATTTTGAAAATCGAATTACGCAGCCAAGACGAACAAATCCGACTCTAACGTTGTAAATCTTCTCATTCTTCATTGGTTTTTGATCAGACTGAAGGAGTTGGTCCCGTCATTAAGGTAATCTATAAATGTACGTATGTCAACGTAGATTAAGTAACCTGGGGCATCTGAAGGGACTGTAAGGGCTCTTTATAAGAGATAACTGCATTCAATGTGAAATGCAATAAAGCTTACGTATCTTTGAATTTTAGTTAGTATTTGATTATTTAGTATCCTCCAAGTCCATTGAGTTGTCCTAAATCTAGGTCCTTAATCAATTAAAAAAAAATAGGTCCCTTTTTCTAGGTCAGTATATGTTTTGACTATGTATGTACCGGGATTACATTGCAAAATTTTGAACAAAGACTTCACACATTTAAAAAAATATTCTATATATATTGGTCATCTTTTTCAAAAGCGCCACCAGTAAAAAAGTAACATGCTTTTCCATGTTGAATATGCACTTACAAAATTGCCCTCTACTAAATTCTTATGAGATTAGTATTTTGGCGATGGAGAGCAAAATGATCATTCCCAGGGCCGCAGAGAGGTTCCGTGGGCCCCGGGGCAATTTTGACGTCTGGGCCCCCTCACCTCAGTTTTGCATTATATAACCCTACCTTAATCTACCCCCACACACAAATTATCCCGTTTTTCCTTAAGAATAAAATGGCATTTAAAAATATATATTTCAATTATTTCTGTTCCCATATAATGTCATCAATTTGTTGTTGATGTTGAACCCCCACACCCCTTCCTCTATGTCATTATTTGTGATTATGTTTTACTCTTTAAAAAATCTTCCCCTTTATCACAGGTGACCTCCCTCCGCAAACCGATGACATAATATGTGAATATTTCCTCATTATTTTTCTAAGATGAAGACAGCGGTCTTACAGGAGTATGATGAATGTATACCAAGCATACATGTATGACCGTGGTTATTGCCATGTACCTATTGCTTAGCTACTAGGCCAAACATTCAATAACACCTACAAAGAGCATACATTATTATGAATGCATAACATGTTTCTAGTAAACCATATACACATTAATACAAATGATACTTTTATCCCCACCCCTTAAGAAACAAAGCCGATCCCAACATCCCAGGGATTGGCCCAGGAATTGTTGTTACGCCCCAGCCTTAATAGAGGTTCGGGGGTATGTCCCACGGATATTTTTGAAAAATCGATGACAAAATGTGAGTTTTAGTGCTTTTTTGGGATCCTTTTAAAGATTAAAAAAAATATGTTTTTTGTAATTATTTTTACAAATAAAAACAATTAAATTACCATTGAAAACTTGTCAGTATAGTTAATCCACTACAACGAGTATCATGTACACACAAGTAATGTAACAAAACTGATAATTGCATTGAATGCTATTTTTTTTAAAGCCATACATACAATGTACCTTGCTTTTGGGCCAAGTTAAAGGAGGTCGTTGGGAATTTTAAAAATGGAAGCCGAAAGGTGTATTTTAGTGCTATGATAAGTGGATTCGTGGAAACGTTTCGAAAAATTGAAGCTACAATGAGCATTTTAGAGCCTTGTTAAGGGAGAGAGGGGGGGGGGGATTGAACGAAACGGTGCATTTTAAAGCGTTGTTAAGGGACGCCTGCGGAAGAAATACAAGGAAAAGGTGCATTCTAGAGCTTTCTTTTTGGGGGAGGGGATTAACAAAGGGAGACTAAATAGTGCTTTTTAGAACTATAAGTGGGGAGGATTCTTACTCTTTGGAGTCATTTTCACCTATGGTGCAAAAGCACTCGGCAAATTATTACCTCTTTTTATCTCTCGTTTTCTCATACGCGCTTGTTTGGGCCTCAAGTATAGAGCTCCAGAGGTAGAGGGCCCAAAGGATCAAGACTCCATAGTAATGGGCTCGAGATCATAGTTCCAAAAAGAAGCAGAAAATGAAAGGGGCCTGAGCGCAACTTACTTTAAGCAGGAGTTCTTGAGCGTTAAGACCTTATAAGTTTTGCGATTTATCTCCCTGTCTCTTTTCTTTTCCCCTCTCCTCTTTCGTTCTTCTTGTTTCCATTTCCTCTATCTTCCCCCTTTTCTCATTTTCTTACTGGACCCTCTGGGCCCCTTAGGGGCCATCTTGGGCTCCCCTTGGAGCAGTGGGCCCGGGGCAAAATCCTCGCCTCCCCCCTCTCTGCGGCCCTGATAATTCTAAAGAAACATTAAGTGGTATTGAAACAGTCAAATCAATAACCTTTGAAGTATAAGGAAATACATCTCGCGATGCGGCTAGTTGTGGATAATTGAGTTTATCTTTCTTATTTGAATACCGCTTAAGGTTAGAATCAAGTAATTAAAACTGTTAATCGGCACCTTCGACCAAAACAAAATT